>PVLD010000570.1:123267-269725 GCA_004027595.1 Dinomys branickii | reverse complement strand
ATCCCACAGATTCCGATAGGTTGTACTTGTGTTTTCATTTATTTGTAGGTAATTTTTAATTTCTTCTTTAACTTCTTGTGTGACCCATTGGTTATTCAGTAGGTTGTTGTCTAATTTCCACGTGTTTATGTGGTTTTTGGAGTTCTCTTTGTCATTAATTTCCAATTTTATTGCACTGTGGTCCGATAATATGCATGGGCTAATTTGAATTCTTTTGCATTTAGGTAGATATGCTCTATGGGCTAAAATGTGGTCTATTTTGGAGAAAGACCCATGTGCAGCTAAGAAAAATGTGTATTCTGATGTTGTGGGGTGGAACACTCTATATACATCTTCTAAGTCCATTTGTTCACACTTTTGGTTCAGGTCTGTTATTTTTTTGCAAGAGTTTCTGTCCGGTTGAGCTGTCTCTTTGCGTCAGAGGAGTGTTTAGGTCCCCTATTACAATATTGTTATTAGTTATTTGATTTTTTACATCTGTCAAGATTTGCCTTGTAAAGTTAGGTGCTCCATGGTTTGGTGCATAAATGTTTAGGATTGTTACCTCTTCCTCTTGTAGCTTTCCCCTAACTAGTATATAGTGGCCTTCTTTATCTCTTTTGATTGTTTTTGGTTTGAAGTTTACATTGTTTGCAAACATAATAGCTACCCCTGCTTTTTTCTGGGGACCTGTTGCATGGAGAATTGTTTTTCAACCTTTAACTTTCAACCTGTGGATTTCTTTTTGAGTAAAATGTGTTTCCTTTATACAGCATATCGTTGGATTGTGTTCCTTAATCCAGTCTTCCAGTCTTTTCCTTTTCACTTTTTAGTTGAGGCCATTTACATTAATGGTTATCATGGTTATATGTTGGCTTATTCTAGTCATGTTATTTACTTGAAGTTTTCCTTCTTTTGCTGACTGTTTAATTACTTGTTCTGTTTAGGGAGTTATTTATATCGCTGTTTTTGGGATTGTGGTCTCTTTTTTCTCTGTCTAGAATATCTTTTAGTGCTTTTTGCAATGCTGGTTTGGCACTCATGAAGTTCTTCAGTTGTTCTTTGTCGTGGAAGTATTTTATTTCTCCTTTGAATTTGAGGGATAATTTTGCAGGATACATCAGTCTGGGTTGGAAGTTGTTTTGTCTCAGAATCTGTAGTATCTCGCTCCAAGCTCTTCTTGATTTCATGGTTTCCGTTGAGAAGTCTGCTGTGATTCTGATGGGCTTTCCTTTATAGGTGATCTGTTTCATGTCTCTACCAGCTTTTAATATTGTGTTCTTTTGCTGGATATCTGGGATCTTGACTATTATATGCCTGTGTGTGTTTTTCTTTGGGTTATGGATCATTGGGTTTCTATATGCCTCGATTAACTGAACTTCAGTATCTTTCACCTTGTCTGGGAAATTTTCTGTTATTTAAGCAAATACTCTTTTTATATCATTTGTGAGATCTCCTGCTGATTCACACACTCCTATAATTCAAATATTGTTACGTTTTGCCTCATCTTGGAGCTGTTGGATTGACTTTTCTTGTGTCTTTGATGATATCATGAGATTCTTCCTTTCACGCTCCTAAGCTGCCATGTTGTCTTCAAGTTCTGAAATTTTATCTTCAGTTTCATTTAAACGGTTTTTCATGCTTTCAGCGTTAGTTTTCAAATCCTGGCATTCTCTTTGGACCTGTTTCATTCTTGGTAATTCATTCCTAAATTGCTCTTGTAACATTTCCATTTGTTTCCTATTTTCTTCTAGTCTTTTGTCTATTTCTTCTCTATGTGCACGGAACATTTCTTCCATCATTGCTTTCAGCTCGTTTTTTGTCTGAGAAATCATTGCAGGTATGTGGCTTATTTCTGCTTTAAGCTCTTTTATGGCCTGTTGGAGTTGTTTCATTTCGGATGCAATCGCTTCATAACTTGCAGGTATGTGGCTTCCTGGTTCCCCTGTATCCTCGCATTCAAAACTTGTTCTGGGTGGGGATGAGTTCTGAGACTGTGTTTTGTTCGTCTGTTTTCCCATTTTTGGGTATCAGATTCAAGATGTGGAGCTATAAATTCCCCAGGCAGTTCAGCAGGCAAAGGTCTGCTGCAGAGGCTGCTCCAATGATTTCTTCTCTTTGGGAGAATGTCCCTTAAGCTGTCTGCTGAGATTTCCACTTCTACTCCCTACCCGGAGAGCTGTCTGGGACGCATAAACAGCTCGCCACCCCAGGGACCTTACAGGCAGGCCACTCAGGTGTTCTTCCCTGGGTGGAGCTCCCTCCCCCCTCACAAATCCCGTTGGGGCACCTAGCTAGCTCTTCCTACCTGGGAGATCCTGCAGTCATTAAAGCTGCTTGGATGTCCCTTGCTGGGCAGAGCTTCTTCCCGACTCAGGAAAAACCGGTTAGGGCACCCAATCAACTCACCCTGGGATCATGCAGACAGGAATGCCGTTCAGATGTATCTCCCTGGATCGAGCTTCTTCCCGACTCAGAAATCCTGCTGATTACAGCTGCCACAGTTCGCGGGGCACCGGCTGCGGGGGCGGGGCTCTGAGCAGGATCCCGGACCGCTGCCCAGATTGGCGCAATCTGCCCCAGTAGCGCGTTTTCTGAGTTTACTCTGCTCAGCTGCCTCCAACAAATCCTGGTTACAGCCACCTCCGAGCTGATCGGGTTCAGGAGCTGGAGGTGTCCGTCCCGCCGCAATCGCTCTCTTGGCTGTACGCGGATTGAGCCGAGCTGTGGCCCAAGCACAGCACCGATCCCTCGGGTGCCCAGCTCTCAGGATCTGCCCACTTCTCGCCACACGGCTTGTCCAACCGGCCCTTTAATGCTCAGGCCACGGAGAGCAACTCGATCAGTTGGAATTTTGCATCCACGGACCGGGCGGTCTCTGGGAGAGTTTCCCTCTGCTGCTCACCTGGTCGCCATTGGGAAGGTTTTAAGTATCAAATTCACTCTTTTGTTAAAGGGCTGCAAAACAAATCACTGATGGCCATGGTGACTCAGCTGCCCCACCTTTTCTTACTAGCAGTTCTCAGAATAATTACAGAATGTACTTGGAATGCAGCACCCTGAAGGAACTGACCAGAACAGCCTGGGTTGTTTCTTGTCCCTCCTAGAATGAAATGTCCTGCAAAGCTTCAGCCCAGTGTTTCCCCAGTTACTCCCAGACATAAAACTCAGGTCAGTGTGTACTTCCCTCCACTGTGGTGCAGTGTGGGGCACATACAAACTCACCCATTCTACCACGTACTGAGGAATCTGCTCGCCTTGAATCTTGGGTTTCTATTGTCCCTTGCTGCTTATCTGTGAACACTGAAGTTACTTTAATTTGTGTGAGCATTGTGTCTCATCAGACTTGTGCACACAGAGTGATATCTGTTCATAGTATTGGCAAGTGCTTGAGTCTTCTGCTGGGATTGATAGCTGATGAATAGTAAACTGCTTAACAAGTTCTACTACGTTAGCTTCTTTAATCTGTTTTATGTCTTTGCAGTAATCTGTCCATTTTTTGCTAGGTTATCTCCTTTGTTGGCATAAAATCTTGGTTATCTTATTTATTTATTCTTGGATTTTTTGAGATAGAGCCTCACTACATATTTCAGGCTAGCTTTGAACTTACTATGTAACCCAGGCTGGCCTCAAACTCATGGCAATCTTCCTGTTCCAGCCTCCCAAGTACTGTGATTATAGGCTTGTGCCATCATACCCAGTGTTACCTAAGTTATTAAAATAAAGTTTTCACAGTATTCTCAACATAATTGTTTTGCTTTTGTTAAGTGGGTAGTAATGTCTCCCCTTTTAATTCTTTGATTTTTTTATTTTCTGTTACTTGGTCATTTAGCCAATGTTTGCGAAATTTGCTATATCAGAGAATCTTAATTCTTATTTTATATTTTCTACTAGTTTTCTATTCCTGTGTCATTATTTCCCCTCTAGTCTTTCTTATTTCCTTCTTTATGCTTACTTATAGTTTGCTCTTTTTTAAAATTCTGTTTTTAAAACTCAATGTAGAAGATTAGGTTATTGATTGCTATATGTCTTCTAGAATTTCCACATTTACAGCTACAAGTTTTTTGAGCACTGCATTATCTGAATTCCATATATTTTTGTATTTTGTGCTCTCATTTTCATTCATCTCAAAATATTAGGTAATTTTCCTGTGAATTCACTTTGGAGCCATTATTTAGGAGTGACACATAATTCCAACCTCTTTGTTAATTTCCCGAATCTCCTTCTGTTGTTGATTTCTAACAACACTCGGAGGATGTATTATATGTAATTTCAATTCTTTTAAATACATTTTTTAGTCCCAAACCATGTTCTTTCTTGGCAAACATTCAATGTGTGCTTGAGAAGACTAGGTATTCTAGTTTTTTTAGAGGGACTGTTTCACAGATATGTCCTATTTCTAGTTGATTAACAGCATGGATTAAATATTCTATATATTTGATGATTCTCTGAATACTCCTATTAGCAATAGTACATCACTGAGGGACTCAAGTATTATTGCTACACTATCTCTCCATTCCATGTTAACAGTTGCTGCTTCATTCATTTTGGATTTCTCTTCTTAGATGCATTGTTTACCACTGCTGTATCTTCTTCATGGATTGACCATTTATCATAAAAATATACTTTTTTGTATCTAATAATTTTTGTTTGTTTTTGAAACAGAATCTCACTATGTAGCGTAGGCTGGCCTCGAACTCACAGTGGTCTTCCTGCTTCAGCCTCCCGAGTGCTGGATTACAGGCTTGTGCCACCACGCCCAGCTAATAATATCTTTTTATGTTACTTTTATCTGACATGAATGCAGTTACTCATCTTTCTTTTGGTTTGCACAGCATGTTTTCTACATTCTTTTACTTTCAAGCTACATTTGAATCAAAGTTGGCACTTACGGGCAGGCACATCATTGGCGAGGTTACCTTTGTTAGTTTCTTTCAATGGAAATATTTAATCCATTTGCTCCAGCCATTTGGCTATTCATTTTCTAAATGTGTTATGACTTTCATGTTCCTGTTTTCCTCATCAATACCTTTATGTTAAGTATTTGCCAGTAAACCATCTTTTAGTCCATCTTCACCTTTCTTATTTGCTCTAATTTCCTTAGTGGTCACTCTGGTGATTGCGGTTAACATCTTAATGGATTAAATTGTCCCCCTCAGCTTCATTCATGTCTGCAGCAGACTCCAGTGTGCTCTTATTTTGAAACAGGGTATCTGCAGATGCAAGCAGTCAGGCCACCCTGGAAACGGACAAAGGGAAGAAGGTTGTGTGCTGACGGAGACACAGGTGATGTAGCTGCTAGCTAAGAACTGAAGAGTCACCAGAAACTACTAAGTAAGAAAGGATTTCTGTCCCTAGAGCCTTCAAAGAGAGACTAGCTCTACTGACATCTTGACTAGATTTCTAGAACCACAAGGGAACAAATTTATACTGTTTTAGTCCATCCAATTTGTATTAATTTGTTATGACAGACCCAGGAAACTAATGCAACATCTTTATAAAATGTAGCTCATATTGATACCAAGGTAATATTATGCTCCTGCATAGCTCTGTTTCCTCCCCTCCCAGTGTGCTTATTGTTCTACAACTCACATCTTTATACTGCTGCGTGTCCAGCAACACAAATTTGTAAGTATTGCTTTATATGATTGTGCTTTACAAGGAAAAAGTTACAAACAAGAGTTACAGTTATTCTGCTTCTTATGTCTGGGTAAGTAGTTACCTTTATTCATGCTCTTTCTTTCCTCATGTGGATGTACGTGATTTGCTGTGTAGGTTTGTTCACTGGAAAGATTCCCTTTGGATTTCTCAGAGGGCAGGTCTGCTGGTAATAAATTGTTTCAATTTTGTTCATGTAGGAAGTCTTAATGTCTGTTTCATTATGGATAGTTTTGCTACATGCACAACTCTTTCCAGTATGTAACATTTTAATTTATGCACTTCATAGAACCATAACATGTATTTTGTAATATAATATCTGATTCTAATTATGATACTTTCCTTTGCATTCATTTTAGCTACCATAAAATTAGTGCCATATACACAAGTTGATATATATACACATACAAAAGGAACCATTGAGGACAGAAAATGTATCCAACCAATATTACAAAAGAAATGGCAAATTTTTGTTATTAGGAAAAATAATTTTATTTACTTATTTAACTGACACATAAATTTGCACATATTTATGGGTACCATATGATGTTTGAATACATGTATATATTGTGTCTTATTCCAGTCAGGTTAAGGAAATATATATATATATATATTTGGGTAAGCAGTTACCTTTATACATGCTTTTTCTTTCCTCATGTGGATGTGTGTGACTTGCTGGTAGGTTTGTTCACTGGAAAGATTCCCTTTGGATTTCTCAGAGGGCAAACACCATTTCTATGCAATGAAGACATTCAAAATCCTTTCCTCTACTTTTTAAAATATACAGTACACAACAGTTATATATAGTTATGCCATTGTGTGATAACTTATTTCTTCAATCTAATTATAATGCAGTAGTTATTGATGTTTTCTTCTAATTTCCTCAATTTTGAAAGAGTTTATTGACTATTTTTGCTAGTGTCAAAATGGTATTGTATGTCTTTATTCTGCCACTCTAGACAATGTCCTCATATTTTGAAATTTTAAATATGTGTCTGTCCTTATTATGTAAGTACATATTACTGAGAGTTATGCCTAACTTGTAAATGATAAATCTCTGGCTTTTCTTCTCTTTCCATGATGTTCTTCTATTCTGGCACTTCATTGTTTACACACAGCTCTACTAGACAGAGGGGAAAACAGAGGCTGTAAAGCTCCGATGGACCATCTGCTCTTCCTGGGTTACTGTGGTACAAACATTCACAAAGAGGAAGATGAATTGTGTAACTAAGTAAGAGAGCTGGACTACCTAGATACATGATTTTTCAGAGTTTTTCCTTGTTTTTTGGTACTAGGAATTGAACTCAGGACCTCATGCTTGCCAGGGAGGCGCTTGTGCCGCTGAGCTACATCCCTGGCCCCTTTTTCATGGTCTCTGTATCTTTGGCCATGATGTATTTTCAGCACTTCCCATTAGTATCCTCAAACTGAGAGCAGATTCTTTTTAAGGCACAGTAGTGACACTGGCTCTCTGCACGTTCCATTAAAGCAATATGTCAAACGCTGTCAGACTCTTAAGTTACTAAGCCAAGAATTCACTGAATTTGTAAGCAACTTTAGTCTCCTCCCTTTAACTCACAAAATTTAAAACCGTACCTCCAGTGCTGCTATCATTTGACCTGGAGCAACGCACTGCCTTTTAGCAGCTGCGGGCTACAGATAAGGGCTCTAGCAAAGCCTTGCACACAGGCTCAGTGCACCCTCACTCTGCTGGATGCACTTGCAGGGGGTTAGTGACCTGAGCTAGACTTCACCCATTTGAAAGACAGGGTAACCATTCTACTTACTCATCCTCCAGAATGTGGAGACAGCCTTGACCCATCTTTTCTCTCTGACACTTCACTACCTCCGCAGCTCACACCACAGCCCCGCCACTCTCTGCTTTTGCCTGGATTGCTATGATAGGCCGCAGTTCTCCTAGTGCCGTTACACCCTGTACTTAATGTAGGAGCCAGAGCAATCCCTCCGATGTGTAAGGCGGGGCATGGACTAAGTCATATGAATCTATGTAATGACTTCTGTGTCATAGAAAAAGCCAGTTTTACAAAAACCTTCAAGACTTTCCTGTATCTCTCTCTGTCCTACTGTTTTCTTCATCACTTGCTTTCTTGCTGCTCCTTGTAAATACTGAGCCCACGCTTATCTCAGGGCATCAAGTTGCCGCTGTCTTCCCTGCCTGAAACACTTTCGCACAGCGCACTAGCTGACTGCAAGTCTGCTCAAACATCTCCTTATCAATCTCAAAATTTACAAGCTGTCTCTCATCCCCGCCTTGCTGGTTTTCATCCTAGTTTTTCCTTTATTTTCCACAGTACATCTTAATGGGTAAAGAAAAACTTTTTTTTTTTTTTTTTTTTGTCTTTTTTGTGACAGGCTCTCGCTATGCAGTTCCGGCTGGCCTTGAGTTCACTTTGTAGCTCAGGCTGGCCTCGAACTCACAACAATCCTCCTGCCTCAGTCTCCCAAGTGCTGGTATTACAGGCATGCAACACCACACCAGGCCTAGAAAACCAATTTTTGTAATGATAAAATTGTCAGTGATCAAGAAGACATAATAACCCTAAAGGAGCACACACGTAACAGGAGCTTCAGAATACCTGAAGCAAAAACTGACAGAACCAAAACCAGAAATTAAGATTTGCAGCACTGCTCACTTAGCCATCCTTTCTTAATCACTCACGAAGTACAAAGCTCAGGAAGGGTCTGCAGTGTCTGACCGGCGCTTACTAAATGCTATAGCCTAAGCTACAAAACACACGCTCTGTGGGAGCAGATGTTAATTTTTCATTCACACTGGCCACAAAGTAAAACTCTTGATAAAGTACAAAAGTTGGAAATCATATGAGATATATCCATGTAATGGAATTAGAAATCAATAACTACTTCCTATAAAATCCCTCAAATTTGGAAATTGATAGCACAATTCTAAATGAATAAAAGAAACATACAAGAAATACTTGAACTCAATGAAATACAACATATGAAAAATAATGGGAGGCATCTAAAAGTTATCACAGGGAAAACACATACATTATTTCAAAAGAAACATTTCAAGTAAATGGTTTAGGTTTCCACAGTAAAAATCTGGTACAGAAACAACAAATTAATCACATGATAGAAGCAGGGAAATAATAAAAAGAGGAGGTAAATGTCACGGACATATAAAAAGGATTGCCATGAGTTCGAGGCAAGCATCGGCTACGTGATAAGTTAAAAGCCTGAACTACACAGTAAGACCTTATCTCAAAAAAAAAAAAAAAAAGAAATTAAACAAAGCTAAAAGTTGGTGCTTAAAAAGGCACATATTTATAAACTTACAACAAAATGATGAAAATCAAAAAAGAAAATACAGACTGCGAATACAATCATTATAAAATGGGTTATGAAACAGATCCTACAGTTATTAAATAATAGTAAGGTAGTATTGTAAATAGTATAAAATCAGTAATTTTGACATGTTGGATGAAATAGATTTATTGATATATACAATAAACCAAAACTGATTTAAAATATACAAAATATAACGTCTTCATATATCTACTAAAGAAACTGAATTCCTAATAAAAACCTCTGTACAAAGACACACTGGGCCATTTGGGCTCTTTGGTAAATTCTATAAAGTAGACTGAAGATAAATAACACCAGTCCACACAAACTGTTCAAAATCGTAGAAGGAAGAAACACTTCTCAATTCCAAAGCCTGACTAAAACATATTAAGAAAAAATTGTGTGCACATTTGTCTAAATTTCCTCCTTTTAAGGACACCAGTTTTATTACATTAGGAGAATCCCTTACTCAAAAATGTTTCATAAACTTTGAAAAGGTTTCAACAAATTATTAGCAAATCCAGTCAATACATAACAACAAAGTGATAAAAGTTATCTCAGAAACGCAAAGTTACATTAGGAAATCAATATAATTAACTGTAACAACAGAAAACTGAAATCATCATACAGTAATCTTACTAGATGCAGAAAAAGCATCTGATAAGATTCAGCACCCATTGGTGATTTAAAAAATTAATACAAATGAACTTCTTTAGTTTGCTAGTGGTATATAAGCCTGCTGCTAGTGTCACATTTAATGATAAAATGATGAGTACTTTCCCTTTACACTGGTGGGCAAGCAAAGATGTTTCACTCATTTTTATTCTATGTTCAGCCAGGGGATTTATTCAACTTTAAAAGGCAACAAAAAGATAAACTACATAAAGATGGACAAGGAGGTAAATTATGAAGCTGTGATTCACTAATCTGCTGAAGATTCCGTACAATATTTCAATCCACTGGTGACACAAAGGCCTGCCAGATCTGCTGCCTCTGATGACCCAGTTGGCACTGCAGCTTTTACGGCAGCCTGGATGTGGCAGACACTTCATTTGGGCTCCAACCAAACCTGTTAGGTTTTGAGGTTATATGGTAAATCCATTGTAACTGATGTCCATATAAGAAGACATACATTGCCTCCAAACTCCAAAGGCCCCAGTAGACGTTGTGTATCTCTCTCATTGTTGGTGCTATACAGCACAACTTCAACTTGAATGGGGTATCTTGACATGCCCTGGTCACTGGACTTCTAGAAACTTCACCAAAGTGATAGGGCTGTTCATTTTTGTGGAATTTATTTGCTATTCATTGACAAGTGCCTTACCAATGTATTTATGAGATGTACTAATTCTTGCTTACCACGTCCTATCATGCTACTTGTTCAAATGTGCCCTTCCCCAAAGTCAGATCTTGAAATTCTAACCCCAGTACCTCAAAATGTAAACTTATCAGAAATAGGGTTACTGCATCTGTAACTATTAAGATGAGGTCATACTACAGTAAGGGACTCTCCTATGTAATAAAACTGGTGTCCTAAAAGGTGGAAATCTAGACAGATCCGCACACAGAGACACGCCATGTGGTAAGACAGAGATCAGTACGAGGCAGCAGAAGACAAGGAGTGCCAAAGACTGGCAGGAAATCATCAGGAGCTGGGACAGAGGCGTCACGGTCTAACCCAGACACTCACTCCTGGCTCCAGAAAAGCTCCAGTCTACTTTCTGTCACTACAGCTTTCTTCCTGTTCCAGAACTTCACACAAGTGGGATGTATCCTTTGTATTTTGCTTCCTCTGTTCAAACAGCACAAATGTTTGCTTTCTATGATAAAGCATTTCCAAGGAAGGGTTTAGAGCTGGAACAGTGTACTATGTAACATCATAAATACTAAAAATGCAGGTGAAATATGGGTGGCTTTGAATATTACCAAGTGATTCCTTCATACATATGTGATACATATGTATATAATGTGGGCAACCTTGGATCTGCTTCGTAGTGCCATATTCAAAGAAAAAGGGGTTTGCCGCAAAAAAATGGAAAACAAGCCCAAATCATGCTGTTTCTTGAAAATAATGCCCAACTGGGAGATGCACTTGTGTACAACTTCTTTAAATCCATCTCACCTCCTCCTGTTGTCACATTCTCCTTCTGCTCCTGTCCTCACACCCCTCCACTCTAAGACATCCTTCCCCGCTGTACTCACAAGTATGAGGCTTCCTGCCATTTGCCGCTGCTACAAGCAGGAGTAAAGTTCTTTTCTCACCTGTGTTGCACTGTGACTAGCCCCCACTTGAATTTTATACCTAAAATTCTCTGCCTCATACATGCCTCTAAATACTCTAAACTTACCAATGTCTCTTTGGGACTATTACTTTTATAAATTGCATATAACTCATGTTCTATGTGGCTCGTTTCCTATAGTGAGTTGCATTCAAGAAGCATGGCTCACAGGCTAAAAAACTGTCAACTGTGCCCTACAAGAAAGCACAGGAAAACAAAACACATGTGATATTGTAATAGCACATTTGTAGAACAGCAGACTTGCAGGCATATTATAGTGAAAGAAAGAAATCAATTAGAGGTCAGTGACCACAGGCTCCTGCTGCTCGTTATGTAGCTAGCATACTGCATTCATTTAGGGTCCACTGTCTAGGCCCACATCTTCCCCCTTAACAATGTGTGGGGTCAAACTGACTGTCTAGCTTGTGTTTTAAAGATACAAATTGATTCCAATTTGCTTCAAGGATTTTAAGGACTTAATGTCTGGGACAGTCTGGCCCAGTCAAGGACACTTTTTTTTTTTTTTTTTGGTACTGGCAATCAAACTCAGGACCTTGCGCTTAGCAGGCAGGCCCTTGCGCCGCAGAGCTAAATTCCTTACCCCAAGGACACTTTCAACTCTACCTACTCTTCTTAGACCCCCTCCCTCCCAAAATGTTCCTATATAAATTGCCTAACAATACATAATTCCATGTAACCAATCATGTAATAACCTGCTATCAGCTTTGTATTTCCCACCTGCAAACCATATTTAAACTGAACTCAAACCTGACCCTGTGCTTGTGATTTGGAACTGATTCCCATCAGCATGCTAGCGTTACATTAAAGTTGCCTTCTAAAATCGCCTCGGTGTGGAGTGTTTTCCTTTTAGCCTGGATTTTTCCCACAACACTATTAATGCAAGCAGTACTTGCACTGGTGTGTGAAGACTGCCTTGGGTGTGGCAGTTGAAACAATACTTATTTCTGTGGTAGACTTTTGTGTTTGTTATAGTTCACATAGCTTTTTTTTTTTTTTGATGTTTTTGTTAGCAGGTAAACAGCTAGTGTGAAAATGCTGATGTCTACTCTAAGCACTCACTACATATAATATTGTGTTTTATCAACACCTTATTTCCCTGCTAAGTGCATATTGTACAAGGTAGTAGGAAGCTCCTGACAAAACAGTAAAAGAGAGGTTACAAGACTGCCAGACAGGAAAAAAAAGCTAAGCACATGTGCTGTCAGTGTAACCAAGACGTGTGCATGGAATACGGAGTTGTCGTGTAAAGACTGCCTTGGGTGTGACAGTTGAAACAAAGTTTATTTTTGTAGTACAGTTCTATTGGTATTTTCATTGTAGTTCATATAGGAATTTATTTGATGTTATCTTTTAGGTTTGTAAACAAGCACACAACTGATATGAAAATGCTGATGTCCATTCTAAATGCACAATACATACTTAGAATTTAATATTTTATTTTACCAATAGTTTATTTTCCTTTTAACCATACACTATATAATAAAAACCTGAAAAAACATCAAGACAACTGAAATGTCAAGTATGTCCTACAAAAAGGCCAGGAAAGCAAGACACGTGCTGTCAGTGTAAGCGATGTGTGTATGAAACATGTTGCATTTGTGCAGACTACCTTAGGTGTGATACTTGAAGATGTCTTTTTCATACAGTGCTATTTGTATTTTCATTGTAGTTCATATAGAAATTTATGTCTTTAATACCTGGTACACCAAAAACCAGTTGATGTTTAAAATTTTGATGTTTTATGAACATCCAATAAATATTAAAAACTCAATTGTTTTCCTGTGAAGTACTGCTCAAAATAACTCATTAAATTAATAATAGAAATATTCTAAAGAATAAACATAGGTTTGAGAGACTCATTTAAGTGGCTTGATGACAAGATTAATCTTATGCCCCAAAAGCTGTTTTCTAAAGGGGTAGACTGTAGCTCAATGTGAAGATCCTTGTTTCAAACCCAAGTACTGCAAAAACAAAACCTAAGTAAAACACTCAGCCTTCTACCAGTTCTCTCCCACTGTTCAGATACTCTGAACCCCTACTTTTCCCAAACACTTTCTCACTCACTAGTTCTGCTATCTTTTGCCTATGCAAAAGCCCGTACAGACTTCAGAATTTTGGAGCAGAGCCCTGCTATCATCCACAAATAACTCTTTTGGCTTGCTACTGGCTTTTATAGAACTAAACGCTTTCCTATGGACTACAACCAACCATGTAATCTGAGCAGGTCATAAGAATTATTTGATAAGCCATAAAGTTAGGTATGCACAACAGCACTACACCATCAATTTGTAGTAGTATATATGTGACCAAGCTCAATCAGGTCCTGACAGCACAGCTGTTACATGAGGAAGTGACCCAAATGTCCATAGTTCCTACCCCTGCTTTCTCCTGTCCTCACCTGTGGCCTCAGGAGGAGTTGGCTATGATTAGTAGACAAACAGAAGACCTGGGACCTGGTCTGAACCAACCTGTACACAAGTGCAGTCAAAGGTGGACAGCTGCAGCACTAGAACCGATTTTTTGGGTGGAGGGAGTATTGAGAAGAAATCCTCACAGCGGGCAGAACTTGAAACAGTAAATACAATTTATGTGGAAAGGAAAGGACCAGTCATTGAGTTAGATACCCATTCAGGACTACAACCATTGGTCTGGCTTGATGGTTAGGAATTTTGAACATGATGGGAGAAGTGGTAACAGAAATATTTGGGCAAAATGTATGCAGAAACTCCTCTACGGGTGGGCAAAAGATACAAAGCTATTTGCGACCCATATGAATGCTCACCAAAAAGTAACCTTACTACAGAATTTTAACAATTAAGTGAATAAGGTAACGTGTTCTATAGATGCCAATAAGACTTTCCCCAGCTACCTCTGTCAATGCACAATGGGCACAAGATCAAAGTGGCCATGTGTCTGGCAGTTACTAGATGATGACAGGTACAAAAAACTAATTACTTGTGAAGCTTTAGAAGTAGAATGACTTTTCAGAGTTAAGCTTAACCAGCACCTGGCTCAAGTGCCCAATACAAGCTTGATGAAAGAATGAATACACTCCATTTCAACTTCACCAAATACAAAATGAGGAACTACATGACTTAAGTCCTTACAAATCTTAGAGTGAAATAGACTTTTTTCCCATAAGACAAAGAGTCCAAAATGGATGCATCAGTTTATTTAGTTTTATCTAATACATAATTGACGGCACAAAGTATAAAACTATAAAAAGTAACCCAGAAAATTATACAAGTTTTTTCAAAAGATGAATTTTAAAACATATCTTTTAAAAGTGTGACTGTGAGTGCCACAAGAAATCATAATGTGCAAAAGGTGAATAACAAACACTGACACAGTTGATTACTCATTCACAGCTGCGTTAACTAGGAGGAAAACTGCTAAGAATTACATTTCTGTTGCTGTCATCAGTACTTCTATGACAGGACTCATGAATTTTATTGGGCCTTTCAAATGAGCAAATTTATCACATTACTGATGTTATACATTAATTCTAAATTATAGTTTGTACTTTCCTCAAGCCTCAGCAACACTGTACTTAGATTTTATAAATAAATTGAAATACCAACTTCCTTTTTAATTTGGGTGATATATAGATTTAAAAATACTTGAAATGTACAGCGCAGTGGCATTTTATACATGCACAACGTTGTACAACTATCACCACTGCCTTGTTCGGGTATTTTCCTCACTCCAAAGGACACCGCACATTAGGCAGGCATGCCTCTCTCCTCTTACCTGACTTGTCTGGCACCATTTACCTGATTTGTCTCTAAGTATTTGTTCATTCCGGGTATTTCATATAAATGTAATCATACAATACATGGCCTTCTGTGTCTCACTTCATTCCCTTTTAATTTTTTCAGTGACTACTGTATCGTTTTGAATTTGAAGTAGACTATTCTTATTAATATGTTTATGATACATAATTGCTCCTCTTGGGAAATCAGTAATATCCATATTGCATCTTGACCATTTTTACTCCCCTTTCCCACTTCCTCTAAGGCAATTATTAATGGAAACCATGGGAAAAACTATGTTAGAAACTAAAGAACACGTGAGGTAAGTGCTCGAGACCGCGCACTTACCTTTCAGAAATGGCTGGTGCTTAGTACTCACTGGTGCTTTCAACACTAACCAAGTGAACAATGCAAGTGTAACCTTTTAAATGCAAAATAAAAATCTCTAAAATTCCCCTGAATTATGAACCACTCAAAGCAATTTCATGTCAGTCCAGGCTGTTTGCACAATGCTACAGGAATACTGTAGTGAATCAATGCTCTTCCTATAGCAAATCCTTATTTTATTAAAGAATTTTTAAATTATTACTTGAATTAAAAGATATTATTTGAATTATTAGACATCCAGGTGACATAGCTATTCGCTGGATAACTTCATCCTCAAAACAAATGTAGTACTCAATATTAATTTCTATCTTTATTTGAATTAATATGGTTAAACCATTCAGCATTCATCTATACTTCAAGTTTTTCAAAATTACAAGCTTGTTTTGTCACTGGTGAGCTCAAAGGGACTTTATAGAAGCTGGACAAATTACAGGACTTAGATCTAAAACTGACCCAAACCATTAAGTTTAGGCTGATTCTCAGAACTATATATTTTTTAAATGTTATGTAGTTAATCTAGGCTTTCTGATCACATCAGAAAAATGAAGTTATAAAATACACAGGCAACAATGACAATAAGAAAAAGATTTCAACAGAAACATTATTCTAGGATAGCAGAGGGCAGGACTTCCTCCTTTCATCTTCAGCCTTTTGAACCCTAACAGATCACTGCTACTGTCTGTAACTGCAAGGTAAGCACAACTTAAAGTAACAGAATAGGAGTGCAGGGTGCCCCCTGATTACTTAGCTCCTCTGGGATGAGCTAATGCATTTACAAGCTGTTGACTGTGTTTAAGGGTCCTGTCTGAGAAAAAAAGTTCTAATGATTTATACTTGAAAAGATAAAAAGTTAAACTTGATGAATTTGTCACTGTTGGGAAAGGACAATATCACCTGATGAATTTGCTCCTAAGAGTTCAATAGGAATTCATATCATTATTTTAAACATGTGGACTATTACTATTATCAATCACTAGAACTGGGTATGTATGGGAAAATCATTTCCTATTACAATGCTTGTATGTGAATAGGCTAATACAGCGATTATGGAGGTGCTCAGAATTTTTAGTAGGAAGAAAAGAAACATTTCTCCTGTCAGTTTGCTTCACAAATGCTTTTTTCTTCATAGTAAAGAAGTTCCAAAGAGCTGGGAGGCTGAGGGAGGAGAATTGCTGTGAGTTCAAGGTCAATCTGGGCTACAAAGTGAGTTCAAGACCGGACTGAACTACACAGTGAGACCCTGTCTCAAAAAGACAAAAAAAAAAAAAAAAAAAAAAAAAAAAAAAAAAAAAACCAAAAAAAAAAAAAAAAAAAAAAAAAAAAAAAAAAAAAGAGGAAGTTTCAATCCAGCCTGTAAGATTGGCATCAATGCATTTTTACTGTATTTCTACAGAGCATGTTCAGGAATCTTCCTTGTAACCCATTTGTACTTTATTAAAAAGTCACTCTGTATAAAATACCCTGGAATATCAAACAATCTGAATACAAAATATCAGTTGTGAAACATACTAACAATTGTGAAGTATACTAAGGTAACTAAGATACATTCACTAATATATCTCAAGATGTACTGGCCAACTATGAAGATTATATATGTCAAATTTATGTATGAATGGTCAGTTTTTCAGCCACATATGCAATAGAATTCTTGGGATTTTTTAGCAAAATGCCTGGCTTTAGCAAGATTGTTAGGGTCGTACAGCGCGCTTCATTCGTCTCTGTTCGGTGCTGCCTTAGAATTCTTTTCAGTAACATTTGGGAACCACCACATATTATTCTAACTACACTTCACTACAATGATTTCATTTCATCTGAATATATCTTCTCTTTTCTGCATCTTTAAAGTGGAAAATTGACCACTGTTAATAAATGGCAATAAGCGAGTAAAAGGCGACTTCAAAAAGAAATCACCTTTCCTTTTCTCACGGTATTTGGAAAGGACCTCACTTGAATAGGCCTTTATTCACTCGCACTTTTTGCTGAAAAATAGATTTAGATAAATCTTAACAAATCCTATCAGTAAATTATTTTAAACACAATAGAATTGAAAAGGCATAGTTAATATGTTCTGGCTCCTAGGCCCCGTGAGCATGTTAAAGTAAGACTACCACGGCAATGTTTAGAAAGCCAGCCAAATACCTATCAGAAAAACTCTACTCATCAAGAAGCTTTGTCCAGAGGAGGGGGGCCCACTGTTCTCCTTCTACTGCAATTCTATCCAGCTCTGCAGGTTCCAATCATATTGCTTCCCACTGTGGTGTGCGATGCATGAAACAAACACGTTTTTAATATTTGAGTAACTCTGCCTTAGAAAACTTAAAAAATAATAAACCTCGTATTTTTTTTGGTTGGTATTCAAACATGAAGAAATCTGTTGTTTCAAACACTTAAAAATCCACAAGTGAATCTTATCAATATAGCAATAAAAACCACTATACCTTCAGAAGGTATAGAAGTTTTGTTGAAAACCTCACTATCTTCAACATTACTAAGATCCTAACATTCAATGTTAAAGGACAGATAATAATAGCAACATTTATGGGACATTCAGATCAGGGTCAAAGAGGAAAACAAATTCTATACTACTGACAAACCAGAAACCAGATCTAATATCTTACTGATAGAGTTCAAAGTATCCCTATAAAAATTTTTGTAGGATTTAATCTGATATTTATTTCTACTCTTTCCTTATCCTGAAAATCTAGTATGTTCACACGAGTGCAACCACTACACAAGAGAATGAGATAACGAGGCTTAAACATTAGTTCTAATGAACTATGCATTATTACTACCCTTCAAAAGAACACCAACAAAACTCTAGTGAAATACAAAATAGTAGGAAATATTAAGTTTTCAAAAAGTCTACCAATCATAGTACCTATGTACTTGGTCATCTGCCTGTAAGATAGACAACATATGTAATTTAACCATCAACATAGTAAATTACCATGACCCTCAACTGTGGATTATACATGTACATACACACATATATCCATTCCAGTAACACATTAGAAGACAGGCCTAGAGCCAGCATGGCCCAGACTTCCTCTAAGATCTCATAATTCATTATGCATCAAGTCACCAAGAAATCTGCTTAAAACAAACTGCCTGTTCTTGCCTCAAGTGAAACGCAAGGCTCAAAGGGGAGGGAGGGAGACAAAGTAGTACTAGGGAAGGGGGCAGAAAATAAAGGGAACTCAGGTTATTTCCTTCCACTGCGATGCTTGCCCTTCACGTTGCTGGTTAGCAAAATCAATCAACAAAGACTTCTCAAATGACAATCTACTAGGTCACCACACTAACTTTTTCATGCTAAAGATGCCTTAACAAGTTTTAGAGAAATGATCATGCCAGAAACTCTAGCCTTTCAGTAGCTACACAGGACTACTTTCAAGAGATGGAAGGGGCAAAGAAATCTAAGTTTTTATACATACTGCATTAAAAACTAATGTTGACCAGTAAAACCTGAGTTGACAATGGCAATCAACTACAACCCCTAGAACTTGCAGAGATAAACATGATAGAAACATGTAATTGTGTGTGTAATTGGTGAAATAAGTACTAAAATTTTATTTAAATGAAAGTGTTTTTAAGCTAATAAGCCATATAAAGGGAAAACAATTTTATTAGAACTTGAACAAATGTTGCACAAAGAAAACATTTTAACAAAATAAAATGGTAGCATAACAAAAAAGAACGGCAAAAGATGTGTAAAAGAAATATAAGGCAGAAACAATGTTAAATACGTCATGATCCAGTGTGGAAACAAGCTAAGCTTAAAAATCATGGGCTTAATAAAGCAGAGTTAATGGCAGTGGTACCCTAACTATAGACTTTCAGCAAAACTTTAAAAGGTGGAGTTATATTTTACAGTACTTGATACCTTATTTTTAGTTTTTTTCACAAAAACAAATTTTTTATACAATTTCATCCTACAGTTGAAAAAAAAAGTTTAAGCACTGAGAAGTATTCTACTAATTAAAATGACAAGTGAAGCAAAACAACTGATTAGTTGATTCAAGCAAAACAAATCTTAAGCAGTTCAGAAGTCTCTAATGCCCAAGTAACGCCTCTGCCCAGCCTGACTGCCATATATGGGAATCATGAATCAGTAACCATAAAGCACTCTCAAGAACAAATACAGGAGGATACAATGAATTTTGCCATTTATACCATGGCAGTTTGTCACCATTTCAGCTTATCAAATGCCAGAATTCACCTAAGACAAATTATTTTAAATATGTCCCCATCTGTGCAGTTCATTTTTAAATACTGATAGAGCATACAGAATATAAAACTGTATATTCCTTTTGAAGGTGACCACATCAACCTCATATAGAACAAACCAGTTTAAAAACAGTAATATAATATTTCAAGAACAGGACTGGGGAGTATTTCCCTGTTATACTTTGTTCTTTATATAATGATACACTCTTTCTGGTACAGATGTGTATGGAAAATTAACTTGAAAACATTTTAAAGCAATTGTTAATCAAGACGGGTTTCTGCTCAATTGTTACGTCACATGAAAGACATAAAAGTTCACATTTTTTTAAAGTCTTAATTCAGATGTATTTTTTTATAAACATCAATAGGCAAAATTTTTAAATGCTTATGAAAAATTAGTTAAGCCCTTTTACATTCAGAATATTAAAATTTATTCATATAATATGCCAAATTCAAACTTAAAATGAGGTATATTTGCTTCTCAAACATTAAATATCTAGCAAATATATAGTACCATGAATTATTTCAAGTTAAATTCACAGGCTTGCTTTTTGTTTTGCTTTTACCTCTCAGATAAAACATTGCCAAGTCTTCAGATCTGGCATCTAATTTAAAAAAGGTCACTCTGTATAACAGATATAGCAACACAAGATGAACGTATCTTTGTAAACCACTTTTAAAACATCTTAAGTGGCATTACCAAACATTAGATACGATTTTAAATACTGTGATCTAAATATTTAATACGGGTGATCAAAATATACAGTGAATGTTTAAATTTTTAAAAATTATTATAAGACACAGTGACATTAATCCCCCTAGCTTCAAACACACTTATCCTGTCATCCTTGCCAATTTCTGAGGCAGTTCGAGAAGTCCTTTTTTGTGAGTTCTTTACAAAGTGTGACCAAAACATGCAGTGAGTGCTGCTGCCGACTGCTATCCAGCAGAAAGGCATGTTCATAAAAGCATTACAGTGTGTCCCATCCGCCTTATTCACCAGACCTGCAGCATGCAACTTCTGGTTCTTCCCCGAAGTCAAAACTGCCATGAAAGGTAAACATTTTGAATTAATTTAGGCAGTCATAATAGCCCAACTAAATACACTTACCAGAAGGGAGGAATAATGGCACTATGTCTTTTTACTTTAATAAAAATTTTTAATGTAAATATTCACCATGTTTTTGATCATACTTCATATACTGGAGATCACATATGCATCAACAACTGTAGAAGGGGAGCACGTTATGATGACCTTACGGCAATATTTATGTAACTGAAAATATTTATCTGAAAAACCTATGCTGCTGAAATTTGATTCAAAGGTTTTCATTTTGATTGCATTGGCTTCAACACACAAAAACCATGAGGAATAAATCATTTGGTCAGGATCTTGTTAATTTTAAGAAAAATTTCAGAACCAAAATATGCACACAATGAAAAATACCAATTCTGAAAGTCATAGTTAAAGATTAAATCATCCTGTCCAGCAAGTTCCAAAAATGTCACACATTTCAAACATTAAGGCAACTTTTTTCCAACTAAATATAAAAATATATGTCACTTCAAAACATTATATATACACAGTGACAATAACCTTAGCTAATTGTAATTTTCAATATATTAATAAAGTGTCACATATTACAAAGAAATTATATCAGATGCTTGCCATGTATGCACAAGTTATAGTTTTTAAAGTACAGGTTTTAAAACTGAGCGTAGTGAACGTCCTTCTTTTGTGAGTTCTCGAGTCACACACATACATGGCAATGGGATGGCTTCCTCCCGTTTCTCAACAATATTGTAACTGCATTTCTTCAAGTGGTCAGCCATGCTTAAGATGTCAGCAAATTTCCATTCATTGACAGAACAAAATGCAGTACTGAATCGCCATACCTAGAAGAAAATTCTATATCAGATTTAAATAATTAAACTTACACAGTCAAAATGCACTCCTTGCTCTAAATGCATATATTTCTACTGTTAAGGAAACATCCAATATACTTTCAAGCAGTGAGCTATAAATTTATAAAGATCCACTTAGACATGTATCCGTTTGTCAAATATTTGTAAGTCAACTCACTTATGTGAAACAATGACTTCAACAAATAACTGAAAAAGAAAAAAAAAATCTAACATTAAAAACCATAGCAAACCTGGTTCATTGAACACAAAGTCCCTTCTTAAAATAATATATTCTACATACTTTTCTTTCCTCTTGTCCAAATGATTTATATAGAACTATCCTGAGTTTGAAGATAATAACTGAGAAAAAGGTATGTTATCTCCAGGCTTTTGTATGATTCCTATTACATCATACAAAATGTATTGAAAATATCATAGAATACTGTGTAATAAAGGTGGCTTATCTTTCCACTTTTCACACACAGTAAAGGTACCTAGCAATACTTAAAACATAGGTATTTTCACATTTCTGAAATGCATATAAAGAGAACTTTTACAAACAGGTCCTATTTTATGTGTTTCTAGGCACAGTATTTACCCATTACCTGTTCATGTGTCAACTGGTAAAAATATGGCCTGACTCCATTTTTTAACCCAGTGAACAGCTTCAGGCCCTAAGGCACTATCATCTAATCAGTTAAGTAATGACTACTGTGTCCCTCTCTCATATTTACACTAAAAAACATAAAACTACTAAACATAAGATGCATGAATGGACATGGGGGGAGACACAGGTAACAAGCACAGATGGGACAGGACAGGTGTAGGCATCCCAGCTAAGCTCATCAACAGGCAAATATGTACAGAATATAATTGTCTCTTGGTATATGTGGAGGCCTGGTCTCAGGGTGCCCTGAGAACATGAAATTCTGTGAATCCCGGTGTAAAACGACACAGTATTTGCACAGAACCTGTGTATCTACCCACAAACTTTAAATTGTCTCTAGATTACATATATTACTTAATATAAAGTAAATGGCAGGATGTTATACTGTATTGCTTAGGGGATGACAATGGAAAGTCTATACATGTACAATACAGACACAATTTTTTTCTCAAGTATTTCTGATCTACAGTTGGTTGAATCCAAACATGGAACCCACAGGTATAGAGGTCTGACTGCTCATGGTTAAACGGCAGGTACTCTAGAAAGTAACAGTATTTTGGAAGAAGGCCTCACTGCGCAGTAAAACTGCTCAAGACTGGTAATGACCTCTTTGGTGGCCAGATGCCTGTATATACAAAGTGCGAAAGCACGTTGTCCTTTATCCTCCTCAGAACACTCCCTCTCGCTTTGTACACTTTTCCCACCATTCTTATCACTTGCTGAGGCAGCGCAAGTGTCCCCTTCCCTAAGTGCCTTTGGTTGTGCTGTCAGAGCTGCCTTGGCATCCTGAATCAACTCCAAGTATTTACCTTGCATAGTTATTCTGACCTCGGACAAGAGGCAGAAGTGTACAGTGCCAGATATAGTGAATAAGGTCCACCTTATGAATAAGGTAGACAAGGATCCATAGTGATATTTTTATAATCATGCCTTTCTGTTGGATGGCACTTAGCAGCACCTATCACATTTTTTATCATACTTCGTAAAGACACAAACACTCCCATATACTTTGACTACACCTTGAAGTGGTCTTGAGTTTAGCACAGAAAATAGGCAGTTGATAGATGTGTGAGTAACCTGTGTAAATGAATGCAATTTAAACTTAAAAGACCAGGGTAGCCCACTCAGGTCACCCTTCTGTCCCTCTCTTGGACAGAAGCTTTCTTTCCCTCAATGAACGTATTCTGTTCTTAAAAAAAAAAACAAAAAATAAATTCAAGGACCAGATGTTATCTATGAAAAAAAATATTACACTCTATATGTTCATACTACAGATAAGGACAAAAAGAGGTCATACGTAGAATGTCCCATCCCAAGGAAAGAAAGACACTAAATCATCTGGAATATGAAAAAATACATAGCTGGTTACATTTTCTGACACCAAAAATAGGAAAAAAAATCAAAATAACTTGTGTCCTTTCAGGGGTCAAAGCCTCATAAAAATAGAGCAGCAGATGCAGAATTCTGAAAAAATTAAGTGATAGGTAAAACACTAAATCTAAGTGGATCAAGAAAAAAAGTAACCAGAAATTTAAACACTGTAACCAAATGTGAAGTTTATCAAAATTGTTTCCAACTAGTAAAAAATAAATTTTATATTATGATTGTTTTAAAACTAAAAAACACCTTCAATCACAGATATCTATAATGCCTTCTAGTGCCACTGGATGGTGCCTGCAAAATAAGCTAGAGAGAGTAGGATATCATAAAAGCCATGCTGGCACAAGTTTCCAACATGCATCATTCTTGGGTCTGTACTGGAGTCTCTATCTACAATATCAAATCCTACAGTGCTACTTTTAAGACACTTCCTCATCCATTCATTTATGTTCCCAGTACTCTTTGTCACTTACTAATACGACTGTAGCAGTAACTGCAACGTTTTTTCATCTCTTTTTATGTTTCATGTGAAACGACCAAGCTCTAAAAAAGAAAGTGCTAAGAGTGGAAACTGGTAACTATAAGGAAAAACCCTCTCCCTATTTCCTCCACTGTTTTGGGTGAGGCTCCTTCAAGTGGAGCACAAATGAGTTAAGATGGGCCCAAAGCTGTTACAACAGAACTGAAGTACAGAACTGATTCTCTGAAGAAAAGGAAGCGGCGGTTGCCATATTAGATTAGAACTTTTATCTATTAATCTATACTAAGTCTTTGATCATGACAATTCTAAATATTCTAGTTCATTAATTATCATTTTAATATATGCTTTATCACATTTTCTTAAGTTTTGGGGGATACTCGATTTCTAAACAAAATATTAACTATTAGTTCAACATACCTCATAGATGTCTATGTCAAATAAAAGCCTGATATAGTTAAGATTAAACAAACCTTTTCCTTTATCTGCCATGATGAATTTCCTTCTGGATACTTCTTTTTCCCCCACTGCAGTATGACCATTCCACGAGACTGAAGTAGACTGCCACACACATCCCTCATTAACCTGGACACACATGAGAGCTGGCATAAACTGAAGCCATCAAGAAAACCTGCAATATGTTGTAGGACCTCAAAAGGAAGACTACTCAGATGGTCACTGTGTAATCCCAACAGACAGTTTCTAGCAGGCTCTACTAATACTGAAGATACACAGGGCTGAACTCCAAAGGACCTCAACTGGCGGTCATGTATAATTTTTGCTCCTTGTGTCGATGGACAAAATCTTCGCTGAGAATAGGTACAACCATAATAAGCTAGAGGACACCTCTGTTCCATCCAGCCATTGAGTCCAGCATGAATGTCACCATGCACATTCTTAAAATGTGAAGAAAATTCTTTTCTTCTAAATAATTGTCCACACACAAAGGTAAACATTGAACGCTGCTTAGGTTGGTACCTAGCAACACATTCCAATACTAAATCCAGTCCAAGTGTCTGAAAAGGACTTGGATTTGAAAGCTGTGGATTGGCATGATCACAAGCTGAAGCAGAAGCTATTTCTCCAACCATTGTATTTGTAGCTAATATTGCAGAGGGAAGTGAAAACGTCTGTGTCCCAAAATCAATGTGATACACATCAACCATGCGACTATCAGATATACCCCTCCCTCCTGGAGAATCTCCTAGACAAAACAGTAAAGCTGCTGTAATCAGATCTATTCCTTGGAGGCCCATGGGATCTTCTGCCACTTCCAAGTCTGATGTATCTACCGCTTTATCTTCCTTCGGTTTAGACCAACAAGAATTAGAAAGAAATTTGAATGAAGGAGGATGATTGAAAGATAAGACATCCACACTTCTCAAGTCCCCTAAGTCTACTTTTCTCCAGCACAGTTCTCCTTCAACTTCACCATCTGGCATGAGGATATGCTGAACTGTGCCGTTGGGCAGAGCACTGGATGGCATTACTTCCCTAAGTTGTGCCGCTAATGAAAGTGAACTGGAAGGTTCTGAAGTACCATCTGATGCCACACATTCTCCATTTGTTAAGTTATTCTGTTGATCCTGGTCTTTAACCTGTGGACACATATTTTCCAAAGGAAAGCCATTACAAAGGGCAGAAGTGCCATAAGAACTTGTATTCAAGTCATATAATAAATCACTGGAACCATTTTGTTCAGACTGGGCATTCTGACTTGTGCCATTATGGTCAATTCCACCTACTGCCCCTATCTCGTCCTCATAAAGATGGTCCTGGTCTTTTAAGTTTCCAACCTCTAAGCTTTCTGGGGCATTTTTTTCCTCATCTATTTCATTTGGGGTACCACAAAGACTTGTATTTAACATGCTAATATCTCTTGTGGCAGAATTCAGGATATCTAAAGCCGCAGCCAAACTTCTTGTTGTTTCTACAGTAGCTTGATAAAGTGCACCGTAAGATTCTTCATCAACAGACACCACACCATTAGTATGTGGTATTTCTGGGACACTTGATTTAACTGATATTTGTTCTCTAGGTTCAGATACTTTATCCGTTGCTTTTGACATCATAGTGGCTACTTTGAGAGATTCTAAGAGCATCCTCTGGTCTTGAAGGGCCAAGGCCATATCTAATTGTGCCACTTCGTCAACATCTCTGCTTAGATTTTCATATGATTTCCGGTCTGCATAACTCACTGGCCATCGGTTCCATTCCATAGTACAGCACACCACACTTGCAGGACACATTTGTAGATGTTCGGCAACTTTATTTCGAGCCATGGTAAATGGACATCCAAAGTCACTATTTAAGCAAGGCACACGTTCAAATGGACATAAAAGCCGATGTTCTTCAGCTTTACAAGAATGGAAAACTGCTCCACAAACCAAAGGACAACCAATCAAGTCACAGGAAATGCCAGGCTCTGGTCTGATCATACACCGTCTGCTGACACAATTCACACAGTGTGAATGCTGCTGGTCCTCCTCCATAATGGCCAGTCCAGCTCTAGCAGGTGAAATGGAAAAGATAAAAAGTCAGGAAGTGTTTGAGTTTTCACAATTGTTTAATAATATAAATTGAAGCCATTGATGTATTTTAACTTATTTGATGGTGTAGTACATAAAAGTACATATAAACTTTGTCAATTTTACATATCATCAAGACATCTTGAAAGACTTTAAAGCATTTCAGGTAACAACTCAATACTTTAAAATGTTCCTTTTTACATATACTACAAACAAAATGACCATAAGGCATGCTAAAATACAACACTTAAATTCTAGTACTGTGCCTGTAACATTGTGATTTTCAGTTTTTAGATTTCAGAGACCGCTTTAGTTTTGCCTTTTAAAAATTCAATTAAACTGACTTTGATACACCTTACACTGCAGATACCTAATCATATTCCTGAGAATAATGTGGATTTTATTAATATACTTAACTAGAACTTTCAGAAGCTTTTATATACCTTCTAAATACAAAAATGTCATATGTATATATATATTGATCTCTCATATATATATGTCTAATATTCTACAAAGGCTAACAACAGCCTTAAGCACAATATACAGGGAACTTATCAAGAAAATGAAAGTTCTAGTTTAAGCTCTGTGGCTGTAGGCAATATACAGACTTCTGGAGACCTATCTCCACTCACCATTAAATATAGTCATCTACTACTATGTACCAGGCACCGTGTTCAGTGTGGCAATATAAAGATATGGTGCCTCCTTTCAAGGAGCTACAGCAGGAGGTCAGACAGTAATAATCCTATTACATTATGTGACTGACACAACAAAAGTAAAATGGTAACACAGAGAAGATAATTAATATGGGTAGGGATTAGGAAAGAATGCATAGTAGCCTTGAAAGATGAGAAGCCTTAAGGATGGGAAGGTTATTTGGTAAGAAAGGGAGGCATTCAAGGCTGAAGTAACAGCATATGCAAGTTCAGAAAAGCCTGAGTTGACAAACATGTTCAATCTTCCTAGTTGCTGGAAAAAGGTGAAATCCAAGGTAGTTGTGAGAGACGAGTCCAGAAAGGAATGAGACAAATTATAAAGTGCTGTATGCTACTTTAGGGTGTTCAGACTTTTAGTAACTGGAGGTTAGTGAGCTTTAAGCAGAAAAATATTATTTATAAGATAACATGAAAGGATTACAAATACCTAATGGTCCTGCTTTAAAATTAGAATTTTAACTTTCTGGCTACTGTTGTTGCTTTTTACTTTTTCCGTTCTAGGAATTGGACACAGAGCCTTTATACTGAGCTACATCCTCAGCCTTTATTTATCTTTTACTTTGAGAGGGGTCTGGCTAAATTCCTCCAGGACTGAGCTCAATCTTTCCAGCTCCCTACTTCAGCCTCCTAGAATGCTGGGGTTTATAGGCATGCACACCACCTGCAGCTTAGAATTTTAAATTTTTGTGGGTTTTTAAATTTAATTTCATTTTATTTTTAAGACAGGGTCTTTCTGTGTAGTTCAGACTGGCCTTGAACTCACTATGTAGCCCAAGCTGGCCTCAAACTCAGCCTCTGGAGTGCTAGGATTACAGGCTTGTGCCGCCATATCTGGCTAGAATTTTAACTTTTCTCAGAAAAAGTTCTGTAACAAAAATAAAGAGAAAGCATAAGCATGATGTGTTGATTTAATTCTAATTAAGCCTTCAGAATTATCTTTCTGTGATTTTCACCTTCTTTACTGGTTTGTTCGTAACAAACCTAAGCTCACGCGCAGACTGCAACCCTCTAATCTGACTTCTTTGTCACTACCTCTAATTAAAACTGCTCTACTGAGAGCCTCTTAAACCCAAACGGAATTTTTTTCTAGACCCCCATCTTCCTTGGTCATATGGTTGTGATTAATCCCTCTTATTTGAACTGTCACATTCTTTTTCATGTTGCTATAATTCTCTGGTTTTCCTTCTACCTCTTAAGTTACTCCTACTTTTTTCAAATGTTCTATCTCTTTAGGGTTCCATATCACTACACATTTTCCCTGGGTGCTCTCAACTTTTCCAAAAGTTTCAATTGCAACTCATATTCTGAAAACTTATTTATATGTCTAGCCCAGATTCCTGTTCCAAACTCTGGACCCAGTGGCTACTTCTTATGTATTTCTGCACTTGCCTGAAGCACAGGTAGCTCAGCTCCATGTTTCCCAGTTGGACGTATACAACTCTAGACATGGAGACCGGTGGCCTCTTTTCTTCACTCAGTGCCTAGACATTACTTGCTCTCTAACATATTTAAATTATATCTTGCTTCCAGGTGGCTAAAATACCACTTTCCAAGTTGTTTTCTTTACCTCCAATTAAAGCTTGATTTTCCTGAAAACTGAGTTACAAAAATCTACCCAATCATTATTGGTAGAATTTCTTAATTAAGTAGCAAAGTTTTAAGTTGCTATTATGATATTCGATGATATCAAAGAAAGCAATATGTGACACAAAAACTGCTTTTAAATTGTGTAAAAAACATTTACAAATTAGAGGTAGGCATGGTGGTGCATGCCTGTATTAGCTACTCAGGAGACTGAAGCAGAAAGATGACAAGTTCGAGGCCAGCCTGGGTGACTTAGGAAGACCCTGTCTCATAACAAGAAATAAAACAGGGCTGGGGATGTAGCTCCATGGTAGAGCACCTGCCTAGCAAATATTAGAGGCCCTGGGTTCAATCTTGGTATGGAAGAAGAAGAAAAGAAACTTCTAAAAGTTCATTTAATTTTATATGTTAATAAAACAGACATGCTAAAACTTATACTGTAGAAGAAAGAACAGGTCAATGATGACAAACATTTGTCATTTAAGCAGACCTACAATGAAACTGTTTCACCTTAGTCCACTGGAAAGAATGTGTTACTATCTTTTTTTGTAAGAATTTTTTTGATTTATGTCTTGTGTACTGAGTAACTACTTTGGAGATAATGATACACAGTGATATAGCTATTATTACTCATTATTTGGTTATGAAAATATACTTAAGCTTTCTTATTTTGTAACTAGAGTTCATCTCACATGCGTAAGGTTAAAAGCTTGACTGCTGCTAAGAGAGAAACTTACATATACATGCAGCTTCAACAGAAGTGACCACTGATCTTCTAACTGTAGGGGCATTATACATCACTGTACCATCACATGATCATACCAGGCAGAAAACACCTTTTTACATCACTTCAAAAATGTTTGAAACACCAACTGCTACAATTCCAAGTTAAACAGAGCAGTAACTGTCACAGCCTCTTTTGTATAGCTCCCTTTTCAATACGAATATTAAAACAAAAAAACCTAAAAATCAAAGGTATCTACAGCAACAAATGCACAATACTTACTATTTATTAAAGTAGAAAAAAGAGACCATTAATTATGTATATTTTATTCTCCTTTACATGTATCAAGCCACTTAATGTTCCTAACATCCAGATGAAATTGTGGTTAAGAAAAGGGTAAGTGACTTATCAAAGATCTTATTTAATTTAAATCTATAGCTCATTAATGTTCAAGGACAGCAACAGACATGTTTACTTATAAAAGTTTTATAAGGCAGGTCTTCAGTAACTGGTGATTCAATTTTAAAACGTTATTTGAGGAATGGAGATTACACAACTTTGCTTGTAGTTAGTTTATTCCAACACTTAATCCCTAACTCTTGTGGTCAAGAAAGTCTTTTTGACCCTTTCTAATTATAAGAGCACATTACTTTGCTTTGAACATATGTATTTTAAATTAGTTTTAAAATTATTTACATGGATACTCAGTATAAGATATGAAATATTATGCACTTACCAATTCTCAAAATACACCAAGGAAGAATCAAGTTCAATTCTATTTTACAGTTAAAATATTAAGAAACGACAATAGTCATTTTGGGGAGTATAACAGGGACACGGGCCTCCTTTTCAAGATTTAAAACCCTATCAGATTTATCCTCTCTCTAATTAAGATCACGATCATCAAATTAAAAACACTTCACAAATCCTGCAAATAAGCTTTTAAAATGCCCACCCATGATTTACCAACTGAAAAGTGAGTGACACAGCAGGTCCAGTAAAAACTGTTGCTAAAATTGAGGCTGAAGGTTCCAGATGAGCTTATTTAAAATTCAACGTAAGAAAAAAACTCACTAGAATCAGAATCCTAACATGCCAGAGCATATTTTCTATTAATTTATACTTAAACATAAATTATTGGGAAAAGTTTCATTAAAATGAAAACTTTTGTAAGTGAGGAAATGCTTTACAATAGATTGAAGTTTTTCTAATAGAAGCTCCTTTCCAACTCTAGGTGGCTGTAAGCAATCCTTAATAATAGTTTTTAACAATGAAATGAGATCTTGTCATTCAAGACAAAGACAATAACCTCAAAACCGTTTCCAGTTTATCAAAATACATAGAAGCAAATAATTATAAATTAACACGATTTTAAATGTGCTAGGTAAGAAAAGCCACGTACTGTACTCAAAAGGCTGCTCCCTCAGGACTGCTGCATACAAGATACAGACACACTTCCCGCGCTTCCTTAAGTCTTTATGGTCTTAGCTATGTCGCTTTTCCATGCACATCCAAGACAATATAAAGATTCTTCCCTATGTGTGCTCATTATATAATGCATTTTCCTTGGTAATACTAGAGAAAGAATAACACTGTTGAGTTTTATATATATCTCCACAGGAAAACTAAGAACTCCATGAAAGTCAGAACCATCTCTACTTTATTTACTCTGGTGTTCCCTGAATTCAAATCTCTGCCTCAATTAGAGATTCATTTGTATATAATACATCAATGAAAGAATTATAGTACAACAAAATAAAACAGATTCCAAACCTAAATGAGATTCTTGACTTTATGGAAAACTACAAAGTCCATGAAAAGACACAAACTTACAGACTAACATTAGACAATCAAACTGAGTCAAAATGCCTCAAGTCTACCATAAAAAGTTAACATGCTCAAACATTTCTTGAGCACACATATAATTCATTCCAAGCATTATTTATGGACTAAGATAAATCCGTTAAAAAGGTAAGTCAATGGGAAAGGTAAGTCAAAGAAAATTAACTGAAGTTACACTTATTTACCTACAAATGCCTGAAGTTTATCTTTTTATGGCACAACAAATGTGTACAAATTTAACATTTTTTATCCATTTATCTGTTGACTGACATATATACTGTTTCCAAGATCTTATCTATTACAAATTGTGCTGCTATAAACGTAGGTATGCATGTATCACTATATTATGATCCCTTTAACTCTTTTGGGACAATAGCTAGCAGGGAACTGGCTTGGTCAAATGGGATTTCTATTTTTAGTTTTTTCCAGTGATTTCTGTAGTAATTATACTAACTTCCATTTCCCCAACAATGTAGAAGAGTCCTCTGTTCCCACATCCTCGCCAGTATTGTTATTATTTGATTTTTTGATAAGTAGTATTTTGGCCATTCTTTAAGATCATGATAAACAGTATACTAACTATTCTTGTTCTTACTATGTTATGTAATTTTGTTTCATTTTTCATAGAAGAGATTTTTACATTTTCTTTATTAATGTCTACTTGCATTACATTAAAATAAAAATATATTTAACATAAAACTGTATTGTTCAGTTTGAAAATCTTAAAACAGCATAGAAAAAATTTACCTTCGTATTTTTCCATTATCTTAATATTCTCATCAATTGTGCAGGCTAGTTATTAGAGGTAGCCAGTCCAAAATGAAAGACAAGAGTTGGTGTCTACACATGCACATGTACCTGAGTAGGTAAAATGTGAGGAAAAGAAGCTCAAAATAGAAATCAGCATTGGCTTACTGCTTAATATTAACACAGATAAAACAATTGTACTTAAGCAGGAAGAGACTGTTCCAATGTAAGGTTAATGTGGAACTAGACAGACTTGTTTAATTAATTAACTATTATTAGAAGTAAGTCTGTGACTGAAATTTCAAATTTAGCAATCAATAATAAGCTCCCCTAGGGCAAACCTCACCCTTTGTAGAGTCAGAAACACCAGGGCACAAAAAAATAAACACTTGCAGATTCATCGCTGATCAGGTGCATTCAGTTTTAAATGCTTCCTGTTTGATGTGTTTCTCAGCTGGACATCTTACTTTATTGTTTTTAAAAAGGGAGGAGAGCTTGGGATGTAGCTCAGTGATACAGCAGCATGTGCAAGGCTTTGGGTTTGATCCACAGCACCACAATGAACGAATAAATGAATGAATGGAGAGGCATGGAGGTTGTGAGACAAGATTAAAACTACACTATCCTCAAATTCCCAACTTGAAGCACATGTCCTCAGTCCAAAATAGCTAAATGGGTTTATGAAACTTTGGTTCTGGTTCATTTATACAATGAAATAACTACATGGAAAACTTTTTATCCTTCCAGATATGATACAATCAAAACATATATTGTCCATTTCTAAATATGGTCATGAGTAGCAGCTACTCCAAAGTGAAAGTTCTAACTGCTTGCAATGTTATCCACTAAACAAACTTACATCAGAAATTGAAATAATATTAATAAATATTTAATACTTAAACATTAACCTATCTGAATTGATAGTTGGATTAAAAACCCTCCACTCAAATAGCAGATTTGGTTTATTAAGATGGGCATCACACTATGGGGAAGTGGGCTCCCAAGGAGCCTCAGCTTTGTGACCTCAAGGTAAGTACTACTCTGAAAACAATCTAGAACCCTGCAAAGCTGGGTTACAATTATGAATACAACAGAATATAAACATGCAATTCTCAGTGGATGTGCTTTGCTTTAGACAACAGCCACATTTATATACAAAGCTTTATGTACCATTTTTGGAATGCTTATTAAATGCAGTCGTATGAAGAGCTATCTAACTAGCACTAACATTACCTACTCTTTAAAAAATTACTTTTTTGATAAAAGACTGCTTATTAATTGAGATAGGGTCGTATCTAGCACCTACTTAAACCACCTACAATATAAAAGCACTGGATCAGTCCATAGTGTATCTCATTCTATTTCATAACGAATGTAAAATTAATACAGCCTGGCCACAAGATTTTACACCAAAGTATTCAGCTGGATTTAGTGGTGCACGCCTGTAATCCCAGCACGTGGCAGGCTGAGGCAGGAGGATCACTGCGAGTTTGAGGCCAACCTGGGCTACAAAATGAACTCACGGTCAGCCTAAACTGCAGAGCTAGACCCTGTCTCAAAAAGACAGTCAGTCAATCAAACCAAAGTACTTTACAAATACAATGCCCACCCTGTAGTAACTCTTTATCAAAATAAGCGGTCTTAGCAGTGCATTTAAAGATTATCCAAAATCACACGAAATACAACAGGCCTTATCCCACTAAAACTGTCACATTTTAGAAACATGTTCAAATAGCAACCGCACTAACCAATGCCTGTTTTGGTGACTTTAAAGTACCTCTCTTTGTACATTATCTCAAAATGTTAACAATTATTTATATTGCACTGCTTTTTAACATCGGATTGTATCAGGACACTTTGCCTTTAAGAAACAAAAACAAGCAAGAAAAACAGTTCTCCTAATGCTAGGCAGAAAAACGCTGAAGTGAAACACCTATAGTAGTACACATTTAAACAAAAAAAACTTAAGTTCTCTTGCAACAGTCAAAACACTCGACTCACTGTTTCTCAAATATACTAACAAAGTATTTTTAGCGTATCAAAGTACCGGGTAAAAACAAATTGGCAATTTAAGAAGTTAGCAAACACCACGCTATCCCCAGTTAAACTTCTAAATAGACAAATAGTGACTAAGCATAAAGAAGAGTGAGTCAAAGCAAGCTGTACATCGAAATCTACCCTTCAGAAAAATCCTAAAAGCATATTTGATTCTACTCTTATCCTTTAACCAAGTCAACAACTGGACTGCTTTGGCAAAACCTTAATATGAAAAAAATGCAAAACACATTAGTATAATGTATTAGGACACTAAAGGGCGTAACAGTTGAAATTCAAGCAGACCTTGTAGAAAGTTTGGGATTTTGTATGAAAATAGTCACAATGCCCATAAATAACTTCTTGGGCCACAGTCAACAAAATCATCATGGAATAAAAGGTCAATTCCTTCCCAAGCATCTTTCATCTGGGACTTGCGACAGCGCTAAGGAAGAAAAACAAGCGCAAGGGGGTGGGGGAGCACAGTACTCGAGGCACTTAGGTAAACACAGACTGCGCTGTCACGGTGAAAACGTATTTACAGACTACTGGACTCCGCCACGCGTCCGTGTCCCCTCCCTGCAAGCCACGCACTCGCAAGGAGTAGACGCAGGACACGACACGAGTCACCTCGCGGGTCTGAAAAAATCCAGTAGTTTCCTTTAATGAAGACCGAGGCTAAGACGCGATCCTCTCACTTCCATGAATGGCAAAGTTACCAACTTCGCTCATCCCGCGGAGAGTTCCGATGCCCCGCCGGCTCCCGTTAACCCGTTTGTCCCCAGAGAACCCAAGTTTCCGCACGCCGCGGGGCGGAGACGGGCGCCGCGGTCTGCGCGGCTCGCCGGGTCTCGCCCTCCTCCTCTGCGCCCGCCGCGCGGCCGGGTGAGCGCGGGTCAGCGCTCGGGCTCCGCTCGCCGTTTGCTGACCTCCGGCGGTGGCCCAGCGGGCGGCCCACCCCGCGCAGCCCCCGCTCGCTCCCGGCCGCCGGGCCCGGCCCCGAAGCCCGCTCCGCCCGGCCCGGCCCCAACCCCCGCTCCGCCCGGCCCGGCCCGGCCCTCCGCCCCCTACGCCGCCGGCCGCGCCCGTCCCGCCGAGGCCCCGGGCACTCACTGGCCGCGCGGCAGAACCGCGGCCCAAGCCCTGAGCGGCTGCTCCGCGCTGTCCGGAGCCGCCCCGCGCCGCACCGGAGCCCCGCCTGGCCCGCCGCCTCCGTTACTCGCAGGGTCGCCGCCCGGCTGCAGCCTTTTCTCTGCTCAGCCTCGGCCTCCTCCTCCCCAGCCCCGCCCCGCTGCGCCCCGCCCACTGGCCGGGCCGGGCCGCGGCGGCCTGCTCCACGGAGACGCGCACGCAGGGCTCAGCGGGGGCGCGCACGCCGCCCTCTGACCCTCTGCGGCGTCGCTGCAGAGCGCGGACGGGGAGTCCCTGGTCGGAGCAGTCGGTGCGGTGGCTTCCTCACGCCCGGCGTGACTCTGCCCTCACGGTGCCGTGTCGCGTTCGATTTTAGAATCTTGCATTGTCGGAAGAAGTCTGGAGCCCTCGTTTCAGAGGAAACAGGCCCAAGGAGAGCGACTTGTCTTCCTGTAGGTGAGGGAGAAGCCGGCCGCGCTCCTGCGCGGCACAGGGCGAGCCTCTCCGGTGTCGCTGGTGGCCTCCGGCCGACCCGCCCCGCGTGCCCCGAGCCTGCGATTTAGTGCCAGCTTCATGCTGTGACGTGTAGGGACCAGACATCCTCCCGCGAGGTAATGCAGTTGGGGCGGGGGCTCGGCGTCGCTTGTAGATACTTTACGTGTAAGTGAGCACTGAATAAATACCGCGTGGTCGGATCGCGAGGGCTGCACTGAAGATGCGGTGATCCCGAATGCTGCTGGGCGCTGGGAATCTGACCCCTGGACGCGGATCCACTTCTGTCTCACGAGAACTGTGATGAAAGGTGGCTGTAGCCTGTTGGTGTGGGTGGGGGTAGAGATGGGAAAACGCTGCTGTGTGGTCTTTATGGCTGCATTTTACCCCCAAGTGTTACTGCTTGGAAATAACAGGATGACATAATTTGTCATCCTGCAGAGAAACGACTCTCCAGACTTGTCTTTTGAAGATCCCTAAATTAAGAGGGGAAAAAGAACTGAGTGGTTTTTTTTTTTTTTTAACCGTTGTTAGTATTTATTTTTGGTTTAATTTGGCTGCAGTCAGGCCCCGGTGAACTTGAGAGTCAGTATTCCGAGCTAGGCAGTGGAAAGCGGACACAGTGGAAGACTTGGCTTCTCCTACGCTGTGCCCTGCGCCTCAACCTCCTGAGTCACCCCTTTCCTTTCACTAGCTTTCCTTTAAAATGAAGAGACTAGAGTAGATGACTTCTAAGGTCTTTTGCAGCTTCAAAATCTAATGATTTCATGATGGTTCTAATTGAAACTTGAGGCTTTTTCCCTTTACTCAGTCATCTAGCTGATACTCTGTCACTTCTCCCACCTCAGGCTGTCACTGAAGCTAGAAACCTCGGGATTTTGTTTGCCCTTCCATCTCGGGGATGTTCCCTGACCAAGCATTTAAGTAAAATACTTTGCTTTTTTACATTCATACCTAGCTACCATCCCAGGCAAATGAACTTTTCTGCCATTGCCTCACGAATCTTTCATCCCTCCACACCGTGTTTCCCACCTCACGCCTGTTGTCAACAGTTTTCAAAACAACCGTTTCATCTTGCTATTTCCTTATTTAGACATCCATAAGGACCAGCTAGTGCCCATGGGATAAAGTCTCAGCCCTTCCCAGTAGCTCTGAGTGAATCTTTCAGCGAGTTTCTTATCTCCACCAAATACAGCACACCTCATGATAGACCTGAAGTTGTAGCTCTTGGGGCTGGGGATATAACTCAGTGGCATAAGTGCCTGCCTTGCAAGTGCAAGGTCCTGAGTTCGATTTCTGGTACCAAAAAAAAAAAAATAAAACTTTTAAGCTCTGTGGCTGTGTCCTGCATGAGAGACTTTGAAACTATTTTCAGCACTTCATGTGGAACAAAGGGCACCGTTATGTGTTTCATAAATCTATGGCAGCACAGATTATCTCTGAAAACCATGGAAGCAGATCTTGTGCTGCGGTTGTATTTCCCCTGAGGACTACTATGTACATTGTTGTTGCTTAATGTATCAGTCATTTGAAAAATAAAATGCTACTCTCATCTGATCAGAGCCTTATTTTCATTTTCCGTGTTCCAGCTCTTCAGAGAATCTTTTATTGAGTCTTCAAGAAAATTGATCTAAAACTTAAGTGGTAACCAGACAATGCCAAGATCACAAATTTCTCTCGAGGCTTTCCTTTCTAATATATGTGGATTTTGGCATAGACTTTGTGAGCAAATCGATCGTATGTGTGGCTTAATCCTCCTTGTTCAGTAAGCCTTCATTCCCAGTTAGGCCGCTCTGTACTTAGGTAGCCCAAGGAGCACAGCAACAGATAAGTCAGGAAGAAGGTTTAAGTCATGTGCTAATTAAGGAAAGCATCATTAGCCCAAAACAAATGTGAGTGGGTAGGGCTGATTTGCAGCTGTGAAATCATGGGACAATCAGAATTACCAGCTGGGGCTGTGGTAAGAAATACCATTCCTGGTTTATGTTATGCTCCTAAGAACTTGCAAAAGAGAAAGAGCCAGCCTAAGTTACGTAATGGCCAGAGTCTAAAATCTAATGGCTATAATTATATTTCCTATATAAATTTATTTGAAATTTAATAATGTGACTGTGTACAATTACATGGTAATTTAGAAGCAGTCTCTCAACAATATTTATGTCCCCAAGTCAATCTTGTAGTTTTATATAAATAAAGGAAGTTGAGCCAAGGCAGTCTGAAATGGAGTGGTGGAAACCGTATTTTGTTCATGTACACCACAGATTTGCTGAAGCAATCATCCTGAAAGTTTTTGGCATCAGGAACCAGTTCTGTGGAAGATAATTTTTCCATGGACCAAAAAGTTGGAAGAGGGAAATGGTTTCAGGATGATTCAAACACATTACATTTATTGTGTACTTTATTGTTACACTGTAGTATGTAATGAAATAATTATACGACTCACTATAATGCAGAATGAGTGGGAGCCCTGCGCTTGTTTTCCTCCAATTAGACATTCCAATCCAGGAGTGATGGGCGACAGTGACACCGGAAGTCTGTTGCTTACGTTCAGTCTATTCTGTAATCTTGTTTTGGTGGAAACAGGCTTTTCAGTGCTCTCGTGACAGTCTCAGGATAGTCCACCTTGGGCTGGGGATATAGCTCAGCAGCATAAGCACCTGCCTGGCAAGCCTGAGGTCATGAGTTCAATTCCCTGTACCAAAAAAAAAAAAGATACTCCACCTTGACTTTAATCTACAATATTTAGAGATTTGAAGTTGCCACAAACATACCTGCAAGGCCACCATCACTTGTGATCTTAAGTAGTTGATCCTCTTCTAGCACAGGGTCAGTTCACCTGTCTATTCACAAATGAATCACAGGTCTATTCCTTTCCAGTTTGGTGGGCTTTTGTGGTTGGAAAGTAATGCTCAAACTTTGGAATGCTCAGATGAGTAGGTGATCATGCATCAGGTGGAAGAAAGCAAGCACTGGCTCAGGCTCTTTCAAAATCTATGCTAATGTTTGACACATACCAAAAATCTCGGTGTTCACAGCTGCCCCCATAATTCTAGTTTGCCTTTGAATGCAGCCACTTTATCTGCCAGTTTGCACACAGTTGTCATTTTCCCCTGAAGTGATAGATTGAGTTCACTGAACTGGTTGAATGTGTCATATGAGTAAGCTAACTTTTGTGACCTGTTGCACTGAAATATGCTACCAGTGGTGACTGTGTTTTCTAAAAGAAATCTCTGGAGTGCTCTTATAATTGAAAATTTCTAGCCAGTGAACTGCCTTTCGAAAGCTATCTCACATGTATAAGATGTGCATGCTCTGCATCCATGTCACAGAGCTGCATGAGCAGACATAAATTAAGAGCATGTCCTTTGAAGAGGTTGATAATTTTAATCACACCCTGCACAATGTTAAGTTTAGGTCACATTTTTTTCAGCTAGCCAGCATTTCTCTATGAATGACACAGGACACATTCAGAAGTGACTTCTTTGACCCAAGTAGTGAAGCCCAAAAGCTGTCCAGTGATGGCAGCTGTTCCATTCCTCTACATACTATCACAGAAAGACCAATTCCATTTTCGTGGTATGTAGTCATTCAGTAGTTCTGCAGCTGGGGTGTTAGTTGGCAACAAAAGTGCACATAACCTATCTTCATGCAGGGCTTCCTAAAAATGTATCACACAATAACAAGTATTGTTGCCTTGTCAACATCACTAGAGTTGTCAACCTGGATTGCATACCACAGTGACTCAGTCCTCTAATAGTTGTAGCTCAATATCCTCCACTATTTCATGAGTTCATCTAGTTATAGTGATAACTAAAAGAGGAATACATGCTTTTGAACTGCAGTCTGCGCTAAAAGTTCACCATAAATGCCCTTAGCAGTAGGCAGGTCCACTCTTCCCCAATAGTAAAGGGCTTCCTAGCTTTAGCATTGTAGTTAGTCTCTAAGAATGATGCTCTCAGGACAGACACATTTGCTGAAGTGGTGACCTTCAGTAATTGCTTTAATTCTTTGTATTTGAATTGTTTTTTTCTTCTGAAAAACTCCAGAGGCATTGCTTTTAATGCAGAGTGCTTTTTCTCCAAGTGGTGAAGCAGTTTTAAAGGTTTCATGGCTTCAGTGGATGTCCAGTCACCACATAATATAGGAAGAGAGCTTGGAGACTGTGCATCTCCTGTTGCAATGAACCTGTACTCAAGTAGGATTCTTATCCTATGACGTGTTTTCTTTTAAATGTAGCTTTTTGTTGTTGCAGCCTTGGAGTCTTCTGCTGACTCATCATTGGAACTTTCTACCTTTTCAAAGAAACTCTCCAGTGACATTTGGTTTTAACTCATTTTAGCTAGGGTTAGCTTGTGGACTTACAAAACTGTGACAGAAACAAGAGCGCAGTGCAGGAAGGTGCTGATGGAAGTGGCAAATTAAGTGATGTCCATGCACGGATTTTAAGTGGAAGCCTGGTACCAGACAGAGCTGTACGATTGAAGCACACTGACTCGCCGCTGTGAAGCCTTCCACAGGTGCAGCACAGTTGGCACTTGACATGCACTGACAGTGTTTTGTTTTATTTTTTTTGTCTTTTTGAGACAGGGTTTCACTGTGCAGTTCAGGCTGACCTTGAACTCACTTTGTTGTCTAGGCTGGCTTCAAACTTGCAGTGACCCTCCTGCCTCAGACTCTCTAATGTAATGCTGGGATTACAAGCATGTGCCACCGTGCCTGGCTACTGACAATGTTTTGATGAATCTGCAAGCCATTAGTTTATTGTGGTCTCTGTACAATTAAACCTCTCTCCTAGTGTTAGTCTGTGTCTGTTAACTGTTCCCCTGCGCTAGCATCACCACCTTAGCTCCACCTCAGATCATCAGGCTTTAGATTCTCATAAGGGACGCACAACCTAGACTCTCACATACGTAGTTTACAGTGAGAATCTAGTGCTACTGCTGCTCTGACAGGAGGCAGAGCTCAGGGAGCAATTTAATCAATGGCAGCAGTGGTAACTGCAGATGAGGCTTTGCTGTCCACCTGCTGCTCACTTCTGCTGTGTGGCCTGGTTCCTAACAGGCCATGGGTAGAGGTTTGGGGACCCCCTGTGCCAAGGGATAGTATTGAAATGATATATTATGAGCATTTCAATATTTTATACTTTGTGTCCTTACAATTAGACTTATTAGTATAGTGCCTGTTATACAGAATATATGTTAATCAATGAAGGTACAAATAGTAAGGAGCTGTGCCCCTGAGGTGCTGTATTTGTAGTTCAGGTAGCTCATACCCCGTGGCACTAGTTTATGGATGAGCAGATAAGCAGGTGTCTTCCTTTCTTTCTTTCAGGTGGGGATAATAAAATAACCATGCCTCTCAGCTGTCTACAACTTGGTCACAACATCACTTTGATTTTTTTTTTTTTGTCTTTTAGAGACAGGGTCAGTGATCCTCCTGCCTCAGTCTCCCAAGTGCTGGGATTATAGGCATGCCCTACCACGCCTGGCTTTCAACATCACTTTGAGAGGAAGATGTTAAATTTCTATGTACAGATTTATAACTATTCAAAGAAATGTGATACAGTATATATATAGGAGAAACAAATTTTAATTTACCACATAAATGGGCTCACTATTCAGTTCTCAGCCCTACTGTATTCTGGCATTGGTAGCAAAGCCAAATACCTCCAGCTAATGCCAGGCCAGTAACAGGAAGTGGCTCAGAGGGAGTGCTGGCATCAGACAAGCACACTGTTCATAAATTGTTACTTCATTTTACTCAACAGCTCTTACCACATGAGAATAAAGGAAATAGTAGTACCCTATTTTCTGTTTATTTTTTTCTTAAAGTTCCTGGAAATTTCAGATAATTACCTGAAATCCATTTGTTTTCAAAATTGAAAAAAAAAACTTGTATAGGGAAAGAAGTCAACTACTACACATACACAGAAAAAAAGCCTACACCTTCAGAGACTCATCCAAAATATATAAAGCAGAGACTTGTATTTGTATTGTTATAGGCAGCTTGGTTTTCAAACCATTTGAGTCTCATTTTCCTCTGGAGCTTTCCTGTGCTAAAATGTTGGCTTAATTGTTAATTACCTCATAATTCTTGGGTAAATTACCTTCTAGGTGTGTGGCAGACAAACTTAAAATGATCCAGCTCTCCTAGTATGCACGTATTTGCGTAATCTTGAATCTGGGCAGGAAGTGGGACTTTCTTCTAACCAGTAGAATATGTCAGAGTGCTGAGATACCACTCCCATGACTGCAGAAGACTAACTTTTGTCTTGCTGCCAGATGCCCCTCGCCATCTTTCATGGAGCAAGTTATGGTGTTGGTGGGCCCTTGAGAGTCTCTCCTGGACAAGCCTCCATTCAGTGTCCCAAAGGAACCTATGCTGCCCTTGATCCTGTAGAGGAACATGAAAGATGAAGTTTTCTACGCTGAACTTTCAGATGAGGCCCCAGCTCTGGCCAACACCCTCAACTGCAGCCTCATGGATGACCTTAAAGCAGAGTGGCCTCTTCTAAGCTGTGACCGGATCTACAGCAAATGTGGCAGTGTTTGTTGTTTAAACCACTACATTTTTGGTCACTTGTTCCTAACAATAGATAACTAACAGGCCAGGCCTTACTTCTCTTATCTGTAATTAGGAAAGAATAGTCCTCTCCCTCCAACTTGTGCTATTTTGAGGGTTAGAACAGTGTTTGGTAGCTCTCAGTAGTGGTGGGTATCTTCCTCATTCAGATCATAGACGTGAACTCAGGCATCTTATGAAGAAACGGTGGTAGGCAGGAGCTAAGAAGGGTATTCCAGGGGTGCTTCAAGCTCAAGTGAAAAAACTGTGATGACATTTGGGGCAGAGGGAACTGTTTTTTCCTTTCATATACTTGGGGCAGCTTTGCTGCAGATCCTAACAGATGCAGGGGCGCCTTCAGGAACCCGGGGGAGTCCTGTCCTCATGAGGCAGAGAGAGGCCTCGCCTAACTCTCCATGGACTGGGAGGTGAAGAAGCCCAGCCATGTGGGTTTATCCTGGAGCACTTTTGACAAATTTTCTTAGAAACCCCAGAAACAACTGGGTTAGCCTGAGCTGTGAGTCTTGAAGGGGTGGTAAGGCCTCCCATTATGACTCATGGCTGGAGCCTCTGTTAAGACATAACACAAATCTGGTACCCCAGTGAACCAGGTGTTCATTGTCTACCTAGTTTATTCCTGTTTCCTCACAACCTAGCACAATTCAGTTGATGTTAAGAAATACTGACCAAAAGACATTTCTGTTACACTAATAATTGTAAAATGTTGTTGCTTCACACTTTAAGTGTGTAGCAGAGACCTTTCTTTTGCTTGACCTTATACTTTTGACAACAAAGGAAGAGGATCCAGAGTGACATTGGTCTAAAAGCTCACCTGCTGACAGAAGACTAACTCCACACATTTCTGGGAACAATCCTCACAGTTAATGGACTATTTTCCCTCTACTCAAATGTCAGAAGTAAAAAGCTAATTTGTATTTCTGAAACTATTTCTTTCAATAAATAAATTAACCAATATTATACCCATGTTCCCTAGTTGTACATATCACTCAGAACTTATTCAGAATATGGAAAATGGCTGAGAAAAGGAATGTGTGTAAGCAGGTTAATGGTTATGGTTGACAGGTCAAGTCATTGCAGAAAGAAAGACTCTATCACATAGGGCTTGAAAGTGAAAATGTAGACTTCAGAGAGTGTTGCTACTAACAGAAGAATACAAAGCCTTCCAGAAAGGGGAAGAAAGATTGGTAAGACCTAGAAAGAAGTCATCAGCCTTTCTAATTTACTCTTTTTTTTCTTTTGGTCTTTTTGCGACAAGGTCTCGCTATGCAGTTCAGGGTGGCCTTGAGCTTACTTTGTAACCCAGGCTGGTTTTGAACTCACAACAATGCTCCTGCCTCAGCCTCCGGAGTGCTGTGATTATAGGTGTACACCCCCATGACTGGCACTAATTTACTCTTTAAGTATGCAAAAGGTAGAAAGTGCACGATCAGGTTAAAAATAGTCTAATACCTAGTAGTTACTAGGTGTTACTTGTCAATTCCTCTCTGTACTTTCTCCCTTGATAGAAATAAAATCTCAGGGTAAACATGCCTTGTCTCTTCCTCAAGGTTGGGAACTCTGATGTCTGCTTGGTGGTGCAAAAGTCAAGTCCTCTGGGTGGGACAGAAATTATGAGAATACTTCTTTGGTAGTTATGAGGTCTTCTACAGTCCCCTATGAAAGAGAGAGAACCCTGCTGTTAGTATAATATAGATAGCTAAGTTATTTAGAAATACTGTATGTAGTCAGACAGGGCTGATCCCTCTAAAGGTATTTACTGAAGGCCAGGCTTTAAGAAGAGGGACTACTAGCCCAGTTACTTCCCCAAGGGATGAACAGCAGTGACTGGTGTTTTAAATCGGCATCAATCACCTTGGAGTGGAGGACCAAACTTCCTTAACCCAACCCTTCCGGGAGAGTCTTGGTCTGTCCCATGTGCCTTTGCTATAGGACTTGCTTTGCAATTTGATCCTCATTTAATTAATTAGGATTTGTACTTGTTTCATCTTGATTGGTTCACCATAGTCATGCCCTACCTCATACCTACCTTGTGATTTCCCACTGGATCAATATTATCTAAGTGACAGAGTGTGTAATCTTATTGATTGATTGTAGTTCTGTCCCACCTTGAATCTGCCTCACTTCCTGGCTTTGCTCAATAAAAACCCTTCAGAAGTGGTGCTGGTGGGCAACCCACTTTCCAGGGCCCCTTCTGCCCCTTTCAGACAGAAGCTTTCTTTCAACAAGTTCTTCTTACTCTTAACCTTTGTTGTTCTAGAATTCATTCCTCATTTTAGAGAACCTGAACTCAGCATTTCGGACATCTAGCAGGTTGGAGTTATATTTCTCTTACATTATTTGAAAGTCTTACATCCTACACCCCATGTCATTAGTATTGAATTTAGAAAGGCACTGGATACTTGGAAGCAGAAATGTCTGAGGCAGGGGGATGGGAGATTCTAGGCCATCAGGATGGTCAAAGTTGAAAGAGGGGTGTGGAGGGCTCCAAAGTCTGGCTCTGAATGTTTAGTTCCTCTTTGTGGTGCTAGGTGGGGGTGTATGGGCTGTTGAGAACACAGGCTTTTTACCCAACAGTCCTAATGTTACATGTGTTATTTACTTAAATGTTAATTTTACTATGGTTTGTCTAGATGTTCCCTTCCAAAACTTCATGCAGTCGTGGGGGAGAGGGCCTTTTTAGAGGTGGATGAGTCTAGAGTTTGTGATTGATTCATGGTTCGATGGGGGCAGTATTAAGGGTGTTAATGCTATACCTGTCCAAAGGGCAAGTAGCCTGCATATAATATAAAGGTAGAGAAAGAAGCTTGTCCCTTCTGTCTCTTACTGCTTTTGCTGTCTCTGACCACCAAGCACAGTTGCTACTCTGTGCTATGCTACCCTGCCTTGAAGCCAGCTGATTATGGACTGAAACGTCTATAAACTATAAGCTAAACAAATCTTTCCTTCTATAACTTTGAATTGGGTAGTTTGTCTCAGCAGTAAGAGAAAAGTAAGACAAAGTTCAAAGAGTGATGTAAAATAAACCTCGTTAGGATACAACTCTGACAACATCATCCTCAATTTGCCTTGACATTGTAGGGTAAATGTTTGTCCATGTAGCAGTTTAATTGAGTTCCTGAGTGAAAAGGGAGATTTTGGCCTTATCCTTTCACAGATAATTCTGGTGCTGACTTCACTGATATTTATGCTCCCTAAGGCATTATGACTTTTCCTATCTCCCTTATTTTGCAGTTAGGAAGGGCAGTGAATTCTATTTATGAGCCAAGTCCAACTCTAGGCCCTCTTCCTCCCACATAATGTGATCTCCCTGACAAGACATTGAGAACAAATACACACCAACGAAAGCTAGAGTAAGCCTAAATTGACTTAGAGTTCTCCTATCAGATATTTAATTTCATTCCCAACCTAAAATGTGAAGATCTGAAGCAAGCCCACATCAGTCATCCTTTAAAGCTTGTGTCACCCAAATGCCGTGTCATCTTTGTTGGGTGTTTAATCAATCCCCATGTCTCTCTCAGATATCCAGAGTTCAGTAAGCTGGCCACGTCCTGAGTCTTCCCGCCCATTTCTCTGTGTCTTGTGGAGAAAAACATTATAAACAACACATTTCTTCCCTTGCTTTGTGAGGTCACACAATTATGTCCGTGGAGAAATAGATCAAACTGATTCTGCTGCACTAGGATAGCTTCAGCGTCTTCCCATGTTCGGTTAAATGCTTAGGATGTTTCTAAAAAAAAATAAGCACAGGCACTTGCAAAATTGGGAAAAAGACTTCTGAAAGAAACAGAAGGCAAGTACTGTAGTACTTTGCAGGGCTGGCCTAAAAGCAAAATACATATAATTATTTCTGTTTTTATGACCAGTTGTTATGGAAGCTCCTGGTGTGGAAGACCCTGCCCAGAGCATAATATGAAAAGTAACACCAAAGCATCTGTGAGTGGACCTAAGATGTCTGAGAAAATACAATCTTGAGATCCTAGATGAGGTGTAGGTGGTAAGGAAACCAACTGAGGGACAGCTGGATGAGAAAGTACAGTACTGCCTTGGGGCCCTGAGGTAAAAGCAAGGCTGGGAGTATCCACAATAACGTCCAGTCTCAGCTACAGCTTTGTTTGTTTGTTTGGTTTGCATTTTTTTGTTTTGTTTTTTACAGCAAATCAGGTACCCTGAGCCAAAAGGGCTGCTTCTAGACCACATATCTGGTCAGGAAAAGTTTTCCTGTTTTCCACCACTTTGCTATTTTCATGAGCAGAGGCAATGAAGTTAACTTTTTTCTGAGACAAAATACCCAAGGCCCAAAATAAAGAGGGAAAGGTTTTTTAGCTCACAATTTGTAGAGGTTTCAGTCCATAATCAACAGGCTCCAAAATAGGCTGGCCTGGTATAGGGGCAACAGTTCATGGGGTGAAAGGCAGCAAAAGCAACAAGAGCAAAAGAGGCAAAAGGGAGGAGCAAGTCTCTTTCTCTCCCTTATATTGTATGCATGTTACCTGCTCTAGGGCAGGTGTAGTACTCACACCTCAAGCTCCAGCACTGGACAATGAATCAATCACAAAACGCTAGATTCAGCCACCTTCTAAAGGCCCAGCACCCCCATGGACGCAAAGCTTAACAGTCAACTTCCTGCAAAACATCAGCATGAATCCATCTTGATAAGTACAATCTAACTAAACTAATTTTAGTTGAACAGCCCTTTACATGTGCATGATAGATTTAAAGTTCTTTCCTCCTTTTTTATAATCAACTATTATAACTTCATCACCATTCTGATGACCTTCTCAAGTTTCCTTATGTAACATTTGGGGAAATCAGGATAAGGTGAGATACCCAAAGGTCTTACAACACAGCACTAGGAAAGCTGGGATCTCTTGATTTCATTTTTGCCCTTTTTCAGAAAAAACTTGAGATTTTAAGAAAAGCAAAGCAAATAAAATTGGACCTTAGAGATTCTTAACCCCATCATTTTATAAATCCAGATACTGAATGCCTCTCCATGGCACTGTTGTTACTTACTGGCAGCACTAAAACAGCTGAGTTGAACAGATTGATTGCCATTCATACCACTCCGATCTAACAACTTACATTCAAAGAGGCACAAAGGGGCATAGCTGGTGCATTCTTTTTCAGTATGTATAAGCTGTTTTCCTACTGGCCTTGTACAGCGAACAACCTGAAAATACCTGGCCTAATCTCTGTGGCTGCACTTAACATGAAAGCTGATGAAAGACCAAGGTTCCTTGCTTATTGCTTATTACTAAAATTATATTTTTTCAAGGTGGCAATAAAATCATTTAAAATGTATGTGTACAAAGAGAAGAGGAAAGGGAATGGAGGCAGACTGTGGTGACGGAAAGACGAAGAGACAGGTCCATCTAGGCGCCTAGGAGTTGTGGGCCAAGGCAGTAGGGTGGGAGTGGCACCTATGGTTTTGGCAGGGATAAGTAGATCCTGGAAGAGGAAACAAACACAAACAGGACAGTTTCATCCTCTGTTTTCAGTGGTGCTCAGATTGCTGGGTTAGTGTCTAATGCTTCATTGAAAGGTACCCCCAAAAATCATCTCTTCTGATTATATTGCTGTATTTGTGATTTAAGAAGCAAAGATTTTTGTCTCATTTTATATATAAATCTTTTAAAATTATTAATAAACCATGATATTTAGCACTGTACTATAAATTATGTGAAAAAAGAACATTACCACTTTCTAACACAGGAAGAAAAGTTTGAAATCATACTTGGAAATGAGGCAGTAAGCTTTTGAAAAAATCCACGTCTCCTACATAAGTGAGTTACTCCAAGTTATTTACTGATACTGCTTCAGTAATTTTCCAAGGTGAATATTCATTAATACTTGGTTAATATTAATATCAACATTAGACTCAGAATAAGCTGGAGAAGAGGCAAAAAACAATGGAATTTACTATAATTTAGAAGCACTAGGGGATAAAAAAGTAATGCAATTGTATTTGGCCCCTGAAGTACAATTACTTCAAGAGTGCTCTGTGATTTGGGAGGGACTTCTGTCCCATGGCCTCCAGAGGCCATGCTCCGCTTTGACCTCCCCAGTCTGTGTGCCTCTGACTCTGTGACCTGTGCTCTTGCCCAACAAGTTTTGGCTTAGATGCTGGCTGCTGGCTGCCTCTTCCTTTGGCCCAAGCTGGACTGGCCCTGGCCCACTGTTTTAGTTGTAACACTGATTCCCGGCCCTGGCGGTCATGCCCAGCCTGTTAGCTTCTTTGACTGTCCTGCCCATGAAGGACAGACACATCCAAAAAGACTGAAGACTCTATATGTACTTGGAAGCTTTTTAAAATTTCAGTTAATGAAAGAGGCTATTATAGAACCTTGCCTCACACAATTCTTAAGTAAATAATAAGATCTGACATATGTCTTCTGGAAACAGTAGTACTTTCATGAGTTTAAAGCAAGAGCACATGAAATAAAATATATGCACTTAATCAATAGGAGAATATCTAAAAATAGAAGGCCATAAACATTGATAAGACAACAAGGAATGATGCAAGTTTACAGAGTTCTCTTTGTGACAGCTTTTTTAGGTTAGTGTGCATTTTGCTGAATATCTGTTAATGGCTCAGATGCTCAAGACTTGATATCATAATATCAGGCTAGAATCAGCTTGTGTTGCCATAGAGCTATCTGGTCATGTAGTTCAGAAGCCTTTGGAACTGGTTTTGGGTAGAATTTGCAAAGGTTTGGAGATGCCAGATGAGGAAATAGCCCTGGAAGTTTGTTAAGTCAGACTTGATGGGAGATTCTGGTTAGGTAGCTCAGAACACCAGAATGCTGATAGAATGCAGCAGTAAAGACCAGGTTCAAGAGTGTTATGGTGGGCTGGAGGTACAGCTCAGTGGGCTAAGTGCTTGCCGCTGAGCACTAGGGCCCTGAGTTCGATACCCGGTCCCGGAAAAAAAAAAAAAAAAAAAAGAGTGTTATGGTTTGGGGGATATTTTGCAAGGGGAAACAATATAATACAGGACACATATTTTATGATTAGTTATAATAGTCACCTAAAGAACAATATACAAAGGATTGCAGGAAATCTGTCCACACACTATAGACCAAGAATCCAGCTGAGGGCCTGGATTCCATAATTCTTGCTTGAGTCCACCTTAAGACCTAGAGCTCATAACAATATCTCATGCAGGCCTGTTTCATGAATCTGCGTGGCAAAGGCCCAAAGATCTGTGGTGGAATCTAGGAATTCTGTGCCAGTGGGATGAAGGATTTGTGCTAGCATGCTGAGGGATCTGTACTGGAGCCAGGAAGTAATGCTCAGAGTAAGAACCAGAACTCCCCAGGAGGTACCATAGCCATCCTCAGCAACAGTGAGGTCCCAAGCTCCTCCAATGGTGAAGACAGCTGAGTTCCCATCAGGAAAACCAGGGCAGCAAGCTTCTTCAGGAGACTGAGCTGTGTACCTTCTTCCCCTCCAGAACCAGGGAGTGATGCTCTGAGTGAGGACCAGAGCTCCCCCAACCTGAGCTGAAGCTATTCTCAGTGCCAACGAGGTCCCAAGGTCCTTGGAGGATGAGAACAACCATGTTCATCAGGAAGCCAGCATAACAAGCTTCTCCATCAGCACCAAAAGCTCCTTACAGCTTACAGCTTCCACCCACTCCCAACAGCCTAACTTCTTCTTCAGTTCTACCTCTTATGCTACTAGCAACAATGCCCAGGAGGGCCTCCCATGCCTAGCAACACACTTAGTCAGTTCAGCTGGGTAAGATTAGTCATATCTTGCACATTTACATTCCTGGCCTCTCCAACCTTGTAGGGTTTCCAGTGAACCTTCAGGTTCACACTCAGCTTTCACATACCACACTCTCAGAGGCACACTATCTGCCCATCCCCAAGTTAATCACCAGTTGTTAATCCACTACAAAGAGGTTTTTATTAGAAACAAGGACTGCATTGGGCATTGTACTCCAAAATATGTGTGTTATATTTTGGCACAAAATTTGTCTTCATTTTGATCATGTCCAGAGTCTTTGCTGGAGACTAAGATTAAGTGCCACAGACTAATTAATCCAGCAGAATAAATTTCAAGGCTGTTTAATGTTTAGGTCATGGCATGGATACTGTTAGGGGTTTTTAGCCCAGCTGTACCTTAAAAATCAGGAGCAAATTGTCCAGCAGAATGATTTAAAATTTTTTGCGTTGGGCCAGAAAGAGAGCTGGAATAGAGGAAAACGTGGTTACTGAAAATATTAGTATTAAAAAGCCAAATACATCACAACAAACAATAGAAAAGATGGCGTGAGGATCTAACAAGGACCAGCAGGACTCCACTCTTTGCAGTGAAAAGACTTTGCTTTGAGGAGAAAGCCCAAGGGTATCATGCTCCAGAATAATTGCAGCCTAGGGAATGGAAACTGATTCACTAGCATTTAGTTCTCCTACTCAGCCACTCAGGCATTGTGAGGCCTTTAGAACCATCAGCAAACTGTGAAAGGGCCAAGTACTGCTTCAGCTGGCTACAGACCTTGGTATCAGCCACATGGTGCTAGTTTTAGATGCATGCCAAATGCAAAAGTCATGGTGTCAGGAGGGCTTCCATCCAGGTATCAGAAGGCCTGAAGAAGGGTGGGGATGGGCAGATAGTGTACCTCTGAGAGTGTGGTATGTGAAAGCTGAGTGTGAAGCTGAAGGTTCAGTGGAAACTACAAGGTTGGAGAGTCCAGGAATGTAAATGTGCAAGGTGTGACTAACCTGGCCCAAAAGAGAAGCCAGATGGCGACAACTACTGGAAGTGACTTAGGGGCAGAGCCACCCCAGGCCCTTCACAGTTCACATCTTGACCCAGATTGCCTCCGGTGTTGAACAGGGGACTATGAAATTAGAATTATAAGATTTCATATTTGCCCTGTTGGATTTTGATCTTGCTTTAGTCCCATTCTTTCTATTACCCTACTCCTCCCTTTTGAAATGAAAATGTTTGCCCTGTGCATTTGTATGTTGCAACTGTTTAACTTTCTTTTCACTTTCATAGAGGTTCACAACTAAGAGTTTTCTTAAATTCAGAGAAGACTTTGGACTTGGGAATTTTCAGTATTGCTGAAACTGTTTGGACTTTGGCACCTCTTAGAGATGGATTAAATACATTTTGAGTAAAGGAATGTGCCTGAGGTTTTTGGGGGCCAGAGGCAGAATATTATGGGTTATACCTAGATGTCCCTTTATAGCCTTATGTGCTCATAAGTAGGGCTTTAGGGAGGTGACTAGATGATGGGTGTGTGATACTTATTACTGGATTAGCCCACAGATGTGTTTCTCATTGGATGCGACGCTGGAACTGAGACCTGGTGGGAAGAGGTGGGTCTCTGTGCATGTGGCCTGGAAGGGTGTGTATCCTTCCTTTTCCCTGATCCCTAATCTATACCTGCCTTCTGTGTCCTAAGCTCTCTCCTCTCTTGCCATTCTTCTGGGCCACACCACCCTTACAGCCAGACAGCTGTTTTGGCTGTGGAAGACTGAAACCCCTACAAATGTTAGCCAAAATGAACCTCTGGTTTAATTTGCGAGTGTTGGTTACTGGGTCTCAGAAGTAAGAAAGTAACTAAGACAGGCCCACAATCTGAGCCACGGTGATAGAGCTGACTTAAGCACACATTCTGAAAGCAAGAACAACTAATTGCTTGAGTATCTGGTGGAAGAGGACAGTATAGGAAAATGTAAAGAGAAATACTAACAAACAAACAAACAAAGCTTAGGACTACCCATTTCAGTCCTGGCAGCAGTTTTGTAATGGGTGTGTGGCATAATAGTGTTGCGTGGCAGGAAAGAAAAGGTTGACATGGTCAATAAATTTTACTTAAGAAAATATGAAGCATGTGTTTTCATTAGTTTTTTTATTTAAAATGATTGAAACAAAGCAAGAAAGGTAGCCAAACTACTTTTAAGGTGAAACGAATATATGACTTGGTTACATACATTACTTTTGTTTTAGAATATTTAATTTCCAGAGTTTTCTGGATAGCCAGGTTTCACTGGAAATTTGTGTTAGAATTAGAATCGTCTCTAGCCTAAACCAAGAATACTTCTTAGAGCTCTTACTCATGGGCTTTTCTTGACCTAAATCCTTGGCAGTTTTCAATTCAAAGTCAAAATCACCTTAATTAACTCTCTATTTCTTCAGTAACTATTCAAAATTTGATGTATTTACAAAAAGGAAACCCTTTGCCTTCATGTTGTCGTCATCTGCTCAGTGTAGTCCATTTGACAGACATTTACTGAGGGAGTGCTATCTGCCAGATTATGACTTCTTTTACAAGGAGTAAGGAAGTATTAGACTGCTGTATTCTCTTACATCTGAACAACAACAAAAAGGTACAAAGTCAGAATTTCTGCTCAAATTCTGACCGTGACTCTTAATCTATGTCATTTTGATTGGATCAAGTGCCTAGCAAATTACTAAAGCACTCTTTTGGGTGTGTGAGGCTGGGTCATAGAGACGTGGCCTTGAGCACTACATGTGGTCCCTTGCACCTTTCCTCTCTGACACACTGTTCTCCTGCTGTGCTTCTCAGCTGCCGTGAACTAAGCAGCTCTTCTGCCGTGGCCTTGGAGCCAGCCACCCATGGGACAAAACCTCTGAAACTGTGAGTCATATTAAATCTCTTCTCCTTTAGGCTGTGCATGTGCAGTATTGTGTTTCAATGACAGGAAGCCTAACACACTATTATCAGCTTTTGATTTAATAAGCATTTATGAGCCAAGACTAATGGTTTTAGTATAAACAACAGATTTTTAATGTGGAGAGACTTTATGATAAATGAAAGACAGAAGTTGATAAATGGTAAATTGATCTCCACTACTGAATGGAACCAATGACTTGGCCTAATACTTTTATTAACTAGATGCATGCCCTCTTGTCATAGCAAATACTATGGGATACATCCTTATGGAGCTGAAAGACTATTTTGTAAATCAGTTTACTCCATTGGCTAATGACAGTAAAAAAAGAACAATGATAGCGTTAATAATATGCCCTCATCAATATCAATGATATCCAAACTCAAAAGCTCACTTTGTTGTCTAGTCAAAGCTAGATAAGCTACTTTTTCTTTTGGTGCTGGGAATCGAACTCAGGACCTTGCACTTGCCAGGCAGGTGTTTGTTCCACTGAGCTGTATCCTTGGCTCTTATAACTCTACTTTGATGCATGAATTATTTAACATTAGCAACACATGGAATTTTCTGAGATAGCTCTTTTGTGGCTACCTAATCCAGGCAGACACATCTGAATACAGACTGTGAAATATGGAATCATATATTTCACAGGCACCATGGATTTTTGGCAAGTACTTTTATACATATACATGAAACAATCAACTTTTATAATCATAGTGCAGGGCATTTAACAGAAATTTAGTTACGTTAATCATTGCCTTCCCCCCCCCAAAATGGTTAACTACTTCAAATCATTTTTGGTTGCTAATTGTCAACCTTTACATAATTATTAAGCACTAGTGTACAGTGTCACCTTGTTCACTGACCTTGATGTGCATTTGACAAGTAGCTCCGTGTGGTGGCTGTAACAGCACAGCTAGGTTTGAGCCTAGGTGTCCTCATATATTGACAGGAATCTTATGTTGAGACAGACATTCAGATACAATATGTTGCCTTATAAGTTTTATTTTTGGTCAGCTAAAATGATTGTCAATTCAGTTGAAACAAATTTGGAGCAGTTTAAAAAGTCATATTTTAAGAGTGAGTTTGATTCTGGCTATAGAAATTCTCCCACTTGCCTCCAAGAGGACATAGAATGGCCTCAGGAAAATGTACTTTAAATTCTGTGTCACAAATTATCCATTCTAATCCCTAAACTTATGTCTTTCCTGTAGGAATCATATAATTGTTTCCCTAACTGGCAACATAGACATTGGTAACTACTTACGCATGGAAACATTTTTGAATTCTTCGTCATGTAAGTATCTAGTTTTAAAAGCTCAACTAAGGGAAACAATGTTCATGGACCATTTCAGAAATATATACCTTTCCTCTATTCTTTCCTATTTTATTCCTACTGTGTCTGGCAAATACTAGGTACTCTGCAAAATTTCTTCATTGAATAAATAAATTTTATCTAGTTAAGTCTCTAGAGAGTTAAAACATGTTCTTCCAAAATGTGTTGTTTCGGCTTCTACAGAATTATTGCTCTTAAATTGTATTTGGTGTTTTGTTCTGGGCTTGTCTGCGATTCCTCTAAGCACCTTTTTATGGAACTGACATTACTGTATTTCACATTCTTTATAAAGTACCTCAACATTTCTGAAATTAGTTTATAAGGAACAGCCCTTACTTATCTTGAGAAATAGACTTATGTTATGGCTATCATGAATTATATTATCAATCAGCATTCCATTTCCCCAGTGACTGCAATAGGGTGAAATATTTAGTTCAAAAGGATGCTATACTTGCATTTTTCACTGAACTCATTTCTATATCTAGTTACCCCTTTTTTGGTTTTCCTTTTTCATGCTCACATAATTTGTAGTTTATGATTTATTGGCATGTTTTATTGGTAGCTTGTTGGTACATTTTATGAATATCTTTATCTTAAATCTCCTTTATGATTAGATAACAAATGAAGTTATTCATCCATAAAATAAAATATTAAGTATATTTCATAAAATAACTGGATAGTTGGTGATACCTGCTTTTGAAAGCTACTGGTCACGACAGTATTGTGATGTGTATTTATTTTTTGTTCTACCATCCCCTGACTTATTCTGAAGGAAGCAGCTTAATTTTCTGGGAATCATTACAATTTGGCTACCTGAAAAATATGCAATCCTGCAGGGATGGGTAACTAAGCAAGCTGTTCTAATGAGAGACATCCCTTGGGCAACTTGTTTGATGATTGGAGAAGGGGTGCAGGCAATTGAGATATGAAACTTGGGAACTGTCACTGATCATATTTCTGCCACATGGAGAAAGCCTGGCTCAGTGTGAGAAAGAAGCTGGCACAGAGTAAAAGATACCAAGTGAGTGAAAGTTGAGTGAGAAACACAGACCTGGCATCGTTCGGGTTCCTGGTACTATTTGGTTGTTGAGATCCAAGAGAAGTTTGTCTTTCATGTGGTTTACATGTTCACCCCTTCTTTAGATTTTTCAAGGTGAGTTTTATTGTGTGTAGGTTGAGACGGGTTCAGTCACTTTCAAGAAGAGTATGTACTGAGGTATTTTGCTTTTAAGCCTTGAGTATAGAACCTGGGACATTACCTGGCTTCTCTAAGAAAGCTTTGTCCCAGATCTTCATCAGCCCCATAGCCTATCTCGGTGCAAAAGCTGGATGTATTCTTCATTTGGAGAGTCTATGTCTGGTACTAATTTTTATTTAAAAGAAAATCAGCATTGCCTTTGTAGATCTGACATACAAAAATTGAACTTTCTTTTGCAAAATATCGGTATTGTGGTGATTTGTCAGGAATGTCCAGGTCAAACTGTAGTTCTCTTGTTAGTGTCAAAATGCACTCAAACAATGTAGGGACATGGTAACTAGCATTTTCCAGAGGGTTCTACCTCTGTCTCCATATCAGATCAACAGTCAGCCTGATGACCAGGTGAGTAAAGTAGGAAGAATGTGGTTTTAGGTCAGGCAGCCCAGGTCCACTCTTTAGCTTTACAACTTGAGCAAGCTCCTTAGTCTCTCACGCCTCCTTGCTTGTGTTCTGGGAGAACAGTGGCCTTTACCTTGAATACATTGTTGGGAACAAATATTAGTAAAGCCCCAACACGGTGTCAGCACATACAGGTGGAGCATCCCTAACGCCCCAATCCAAAAATTCTCTGAAATCTTAAACTTTTTAAGTGCTGACATGATACCACAAGTGGAAAATTCTCCACCTTGTCTCATATGCAGGGTCTTAGTCAAAATGCAGAGACACTAAATACATAAGATTACCTTCAGACTATGGGTAGAAGTGTCAGTGAGACATGAATGAATTGTATGTTTAAACTTGGGTCCTCTCCCCAATCTCTCTCTCTCTCTCTCTATCTATATATATATTATATATATATTCCAAAATCTGAAAAAAAATTATAAATTCAAATACTTCTGGTCCCAAGCATTTCAGGCCATAGGTATTTGACCTATAATAAGCTATTATCACTATATTGCTTCCCATGGAAAACCTTTTTAAAGCTATAATAATTTGTCTTCAATTTTTATTTAGAAATGCATAAACGAGCTGTGTGCAGACATCTGCATCCTTTGGACAACTATGAATTACTTAGTCTCCTCAGTAACTCAGAAATACCTTTACATTATATCCCTTTTGGACTTTGTTTGGAAAATATCTGTTTCAGAGTTGCTAATTTTCTGTTCCATTTGATGATAAATCTCTATGACCTCATACTGTTCCCCTTCCTAATCCTCCCTCCCTCCCTTCTCCTCTCCTTTCTTTCCCTCTTTCCTTCCTTCCTTTCTTCATCAGTAGGAACAGAGTAATGATTTCCTTTACAGAACTAAGCTAAACTACAGACTCGCTACACCCTTCTTACTTTGCACGTTATTTTAGTCTTTCAGTGGTTATACATGTGTGACTGTTACTCAGGTATTTCCACAGTTTTCCTGGAAACAGGCAGTGTGTGTGGATAATAAGCGCAGTGAAGGCCTCAACTATTTTAGGAGCCATCACGTGAAGGCGAGCTGAGCCAGGCGCGTAAGCGCGCTCCCTCCGGTGTTTGACAGCTCCTGGACTGTGTGCTTCAGTTCCCTTAAAATCACCCCTCCGTGAGTCCACACTGGCTGCCTCTTACCCTCACTTCTAGTCAGGCTTCCTTTCAGACTCTATAGTCCAGGTAGCACAGTGTCTGCCCTGCCGTCTATGAAGAGAAACCATGAGGTCAAAACTTATTTAAGTTGACTCAAGATATCTAGTGCTTAAGGAACATCAAGCTCAGGGACGGCCATGTCTATTGCTGGACACAGAGTACATATTTAGAGAATTTACATCTTTCTTATTGGAATATAAGATAGGAATGTATTAGGGATATATATTACGGATATAAGGATATATTAGTCCTAAGGCTGTATCAGGACTCTCATTATCCCTCTCTAAGAAGGTTAAACCCTCCCTTCTGTCTTTGTTCCTCTGTTTCTGTGACAACTGTCTTGTTTATCTGCCTGGCTTTGTCCATTTGTAATGCTGTAGGAAAAAGGTGGACTGGAAAATTTTTAAAAAAGCGAAATGCATTTTCTCATCATTTTAAAGGCCAGGAAGTCCAAGATCAAGGCACCAATAGGCCTTGTTTCCTGTGAGAACTTCTCTCTGCTTCCAGAATGGTACCTTGTTACTTCATCTTCTGGAGGAGACAAAGGTATGTTTCTATTGTAGAAGATTTGTGTCCTAGTTACTTTCATTGCTGGAACAAAACACCCAACACCCACAAATTAGAGGAGGAGAGGTTTATTTTGGGTCACAGTTTGTAGAGGTTTCAGTCCATAGTCCATTGGGTCCAATTCTAGGCTAAACCCCCAGTGACCCACTTCTTCCCACCAAGCTTCACCTGCCAATATTGCACACAGCTATAAACCCACTACTAGACTAATCCGGTGATCCAGATTACTCATGATCCAGTCACCTTGCAAAAGCCCCAGCTGTGAGTACATGAGGTTTTGGAGTGACATCTAGATATCAACTGTAATATGCTGCTGCTGGCCTCCAAAATACTCCTGCATCTCTCTTTTTCCAGAATGCATTTGGTCCACCTCTAATAGTTGCCAAAGTCCAAACATTTCAACATTGCTGAAAACTCCAAAGTCTCCTCTGTGATTTAAGACAAACTTAGCTTCAAGCCCATTTAAAAAATGCAAAGTTAAACGTTTATAAATAGAATGGCATAGGATAAAGATTCCCATTGAAAAAGGTAGAAAGAAGAGGAACAGGACCAAAGGAATAGGACTAAAGCAAGAACAAAATCTATTAGGAAAAACATTAAATCCCATAGTTACATGTCTAACTCTCAGGGCAATATGTGGCAAGATGTGAACTCCAAACACTGGGGCGGTCCTGCCCTGTGGTAGCACTAGTGCTGTAGCCTTCATGGACTCTGTTTCAAGCCTGCTTTGCGCACTCTTTTCATCTTTCCTCAGACATTGCATGTTCCTGGATTTTCCAACATTCTAGAGTCTCTCTGCACTTTTAGATTTACTCTCACAACTTCAGAAGCAGGGAATACTTCCTGGCCTCCTAGGCTTTCTTCTGAAATCTGAGTGGAAGCCTTTCTGACCCCACAATTCTTGAGTTCTGCATTCATCTAAAACCAGCACCATGTGGATGATGCCAAAGTCTACTGCCACCTTCAATAGTAACTGAGCCCTTTTGCACCTTGCTGGTGGTTATGAGGCTTCTGGGTGCCTGGAAGGCTGAGCACAGTGAACTAAATTCTAGGAAATCAATTTCCATTCCCTAGGATGCCTCCAGTCCGAGACTCTCTTCTCAAAGCAGTCTTTTACCTGCAGTTTTGAGGCTTAAAAAGGTAGAGTCCTTCTGGTTTTTGTGGTATCCTCAGGCCATCTTTTCTGTTGTCCTGTTGAAAAGTTCTTGATTTAACTGCTAATCTTTTTGGCAACCAACTTCTAGTCTGCTTCTTCTTTGCAGGTTCCAACTTTACTGGAGCTTCCTTTCTGTCCCAAATCAAAACTACGTAACTCATTCCATTTTCTCTTGATTCTCAAAGTAGAGCTGGCTAAAATCCCCAACAGAAGCCGTGCCATTGACTCAATATTAGACTGCCTTGCAATTTCTTCTGACAGATTAATTAGTTTCTTGTTCTTAATTTCAGTCTCCTTCAATGTCTCTGGGCATGAGCAAAATGCAAGTTTTCTGCCAAAACATAACACACATAGTCTGGAGTCCAACTGCCAATGCAGTCCTTTTCCCAACTAAAACCTCTTGAGTCTGACCTTTTCTAAGTGCATTACTGTCAACATTCTGGTCTTCTAGCCTCTGGCCAGAATCTCCCATCATGCTTGGCTGACAGCATTCTAGGAATGTTTCTCTAGCTGGCATCTCCAAACCTTTCTAAACTATTCCCACAAGCCAGTTTCAAAGGCTTCTGTACCACATGGTGAGGTACAGCCACCACAACAAACCCATTTGTCTGGTACTGAAATCTATCTTAGTTACTTTCTCATTGCTGGGGCTGGGGATATAGCTCAGTGGAATAAGCACTTGCCTAGCAAGCGCAGGGTCCTGAGTTTGATCCCCAGTACCGCAACAACAAAAAAAAAAAGATCTTGCACTTTCTCATTGCTGGGATGAATACCCAACATCGACATGTTAAAGGAGGACAAGTTTATTGTGGCTCACAGTTTGTAGGTTCTGTCCATAGTCTCCTGGCTTCAAAACAAGGCAGCATGGCAGACGACATGGAGGAAGAGAAATAGTTCATGGAATGGCAGGCATGAAGCAGAGAGGAATGAAGGGTGCAGGATGGAAGCATACCCTTCTAGGTGACACCTCCAGTGAGCCAAATCTTCTCACCAAGCTTCATCTCCCAATGTCACACCTACCTATAAACCCATTAGTGGAGTAATGCACTGAAGCCCCATCTGTGAGCACATGGGGTGCTTCTAGACAGAAACCATAACATTAGGGAAGGTGCAAAGAAGGAAGAACTCTCTCCATCAAGCTTTTCATAAGGGCAACTAATCCCATGGATGAGGGCAAAATCCTCATGACTCAGTCACCTCTGAAAGTCACACCCCTTAAGAGCTTTTGCATTGAAGATCAAGTTTCAACATGAATTTCAGAGGGGACAAAAACATGCAAATTGTAGCACTACCTGCTTCCCCTACTCAAGCAAAATTCCTTGAAATTAGAGGCTGTGTTATACTGCTCTCAGAATCTCCAGCATGTTACATAAACCGGCACATAGTTCAGAATATCTTGAAATAAAAGAATGATAATAACATTTATTGAGGACAGTTCCAGCAAAATAAGATGAAGTAATCATTAAATGATGACTTCATACATTGCGCTGATCTAAAATGTAAGAGGTAAAATCTGAATATAATTATTTGCCTCCAGGAAGAAAACAAATTATTCATCACAGCAGTATTTTGTTCTCATTCCCAGAAGTAAGATTTATTTCTGTGTAAAGAACATTTAATCTCAAGGCAGTATTTTGCATTTAAAAGAAGATAATGTGTATAAGAATTTAAACTAACTTTGTCAGTATCCTGATACACCTGGAAATATCTTTGGTAGAGAAATAGAAGCTTGGAAGGTTTTCTGGGACAGTAGGTTTTAAATTACTACTTAAAATATTCTGTGTCATTGTCAAACTCTATGCCAGCCCCGAGTTTCTATTTGGGGTTCAGGTATGTCATCCCCTAGAGACCCTTGTCAGACAGTTGCTGTCCAATTTCCATCCCTCTCCCAGGCTGCCTTTGGGGCTGTGTACAGTAATGCTCTTTGTATAAAAATAGAAAGTACAGGGCCAGGGATGTAGCTCAGTGGCACAGCGCCTTCCTGGCAAGCATGAGGTCATGAGTTTGATTCCTGGTACCAAAAAAAAGAAAGTACATTCTAGAAGTAGAGCATGCTCTCATATCCTGTTAAGTAAGGGTTAAGAAAGATGTTTTATGTTTCCAACCCCAGAAACTTTCCTGACAATTTCATATGACAGATAAACCACAGTCTCTTATTTAGGTCTGAAGCAAGGAGTTTGAATTAATCAGTGGAATCTTTACCTGTATTATTCACCTCATCATTATATGCCTCAGTTGGAAGGAGTAAGTGAATGTGATAATTTTTCAGAGGCTTCATCCTCCAAAGTATAGGTGAAGAAACATGAGTGAAGACGTGATAGAATTAATTTAATTTTTCTACTATTTTAGGAAAGAGTTCTGCTCTGTTTTGTTAATTTCAAATCACACATATAGGTGTTTTGTTTTGATTTACATTACAAAATATATTCTCTCAACTTCAAATATTTCCTAGCCTCTCACTTCTGGTAACTGGGTCTTGAAAGTATGACCAGGACCAAAATAACATTATATGGGGGACAGTGACTGTGATGGTTGATTTTGGTTTGTTTGTTTTGGGTTTTCTTTTTTCAGATGGGGGTCTCACTATGTAGTGTAGACTGGCCTTGAACTCACTATGTAGCCTAGGCTAGTTTCACACTCACAGTGATTCTTCTGCTCTTCCCCTCGAGTGCTGGGTTTACATTATATCCAGCAGGTTGATTTTTTTTGTCTCCTTGGCTAAGCTGTACTATCCAGATGTTTGTGCAGCCATTATTCTACATGTCTCTTAGATGAGTTTGACACTTAAGCCGGTAGCCTTTGAGTAAAACAGACACCCTCCATTATCTGCATGGTCTTATTCAATCCCCTGAGAGCCCTAATAGAAAATAACTGACCTGACCAGAAGAGGAAATTCTGCCAGCACATGGCCTTAAAAGTCAGACTGCAATATCAATTCTTCCCTGGCTCTCCACCTGCCAGCTCTTGGCAGCTGTTGGACTTGCCAAACCTCCATAATCACGTAGCCCAATTTCTTGCAATAAATCTGTGTCTGATTGTATATATGTACTATATCTACATCTGTGTCTATAGCTATTAACTCCTACTAGTGCTGTTTCTTCGGCAAACCCTGGCTAAATATAATGGCGCTTGTTTGATCAGTGGAATCTGAGTAGCTTTGGAGAGTGATGTGCCAGGTGACCTCTTCATATTATTGGTGTGCTTTAATAATATAATATATTAAGTACCAAGGGGAATAGCTTGCCTATAAGTAGTGTCTTAGTCCATTTGCTTCTAGATCAAAGTACCACAGACTAGGTAATCTGTAATTACTGTAATCAATAGTAATCACCTTCTCACAAGTCCTAGAAGCTGAGAAATCCAAGATTAAGATGCTGGCAGTGTGTCAGGAAAGGGCTGCTTATTACTTCAACTTTTATTACTCTTGCTATGTCCTCTCAGGGAGAAAGGAGAGAAGACAAATGTTTTGTCCTCACATTTCAGAAGCAATGCATGGTCAAAAAGGCACCAGAGTGCCCCTTTCAGCCTCTTTCATAAGAGCACTAATCCATTCTTGAGTGTATAGCCCTCCCTCCCAAAGGCCACATCTTGTAATACCATCACCTCAAAGTTTAAATTGCAAGGTGAAATTTGGAGGGACATGCACATCTAAGTCATAGCATCCAGGAATATTTTAAAATGTATTTATTCCAAAACAATGCATATCTGCCATGGAGCAGATAGTTGCATGCATGTTGCCCAGTGTACTTCATTTTAACAAGTGTTTGTTGTTGCATGTGTTTCTTCTCACTGACTTTGGCTTGAAAACTTCCTATGGTTTGGGTTGTGACAGTTTGCATTCTCGCTGTCCTTTAGACAATGGGAGGGATCCACTCACTGGTTCCATCAGATACTTGTCTCCCAACAGTCTTGTATACTACTTGCATTTCAGTTGCCCATCTGCTCAAAAAAGTAGAAGAGTAAAACCAGGTCCAGGATAAGTGGTGTGGTGTTGGGCCGCTTCTGCTCTAAACCTGACTGAGACAACACAAATGGTTTTAACTTTTCCACCTACCCCAGGTAGGATAAAACTAGCAGGAGCAGAGCCAAGCAAAGGCGACTTCTGATTTTCTCTCCCCTCTTCCCTACCCTTCCTGCTCATCACTTTTTAAATAACTATATGTTCTTAAAATATGCAATTTCTTTCCCAGGGACTGATATTCCCCCAGGCCCCATGGTCAATGCAAGCCCTTCACCTGGTTCCCAGCCTGGCCTGACTTCATCATGCACTGTGTCCATCATCTACTGAGCCTCGGGAAATGGACAGACAAGCAGAAAACCCAATCAGTGGAACAAGGTAAGGGATCAGCAATTATTTAACGTGAGTGTTTAAACTTCTGATTAATTGCAATTCCACTGTTTTCTCATCAGTGCACTTCCGTGTATGTCACTGCATCTAACATGTCTGCATCCTGTAACATTACCAGCACAATGCAGGTTATTTGTAGGGTGATAAAATATTATCCACACCAGAATGCTTGGGGAGCACTATTAATAATTATTCCAGACCAACCAATATGTACAGATACCTAGTTACTAGGCACTAACTTCTGCTTTCTCCAGTGTGTTAATAATACCCTAAAGTAACTATGGGAGTAAGCGGGTAGTGTGGTATCTATGCATCCCCACTATCTTTTGTTGAGAATCAAAGACAAAAAGTGTAATCATCAAAGCCTATATATGGAAAACACCCTCCAGAGGAAGTACTGGTGTGCACAAGCTATGTTTCTGATCTAAAAACATGCCCCTAGTTACAGAAGGTCAGCTGGAGGGAAATAACACTCGGCTACCATTAGTCTATGCAGTAGAAGAAGGAACAATTCGGGAAGGCATTCCTTCCATTTAGCCCAGGAACTCACTCTCTGAAGAGAGATCTCACAATGTAGCCCAGTTAAACCAAAAGATACCACCAAACTATGTTAAAATATAAATTCCTCCCAATTTCACATGAAACAGATGCTATCTCACACTTGTAGAAGGAATGGGGAGCGTTGGGAGAGAAAGCCAGGGAACCCACTCGTGGTAAGAAAGACTCATCCTCCCTGGTATCAGGAGTTTCTGTCTTCACTGGTGGAGAAAGAAGGGACATTTTGCTATTTTAATTGTTGCTCTCTTTCACAGCCATGAGGACTAGGGGATTAACATGAGAAATGGATTCTATCCAGTCTGTTCAGGAAGGCATTTTGTTTACAGTATGATACTGCTGCCGCTTCCATGACTTTCTTTGCTTTGCTATGCTTTACTTTCTTTCGTTTTTGAAATGCCTAACAAATACTTGCTATTTCCTGTCTCTACAGCCTTTTCTCCCTCCACCTTCCTGCGTTGTCCCCCATCTCCATTCTTAAAGTCAGCTACAAGAAAAATAAGTTAATACACCAAAGGTACACCAAGCATGGTATATTCATGTATGGATAGGCTGAAGTGAAACCAGTTAACATATATATTATGCATTAATAATGATAGCAAAAAGAAAAATAGAATAAGTGGGCATAAAGCCCTAATTTTTTGGTGAATACTATGCCCCAAAATAATTTTAAAAAACCAACAGATTAAATACCTATTTACTTAACAGTAATGGAATGGTTTTTATTCATAAAGTTGGATATAAAGACAAATGTGTCAACATTTTACCTATTAAAAGTACCTGATATACAAGCAGTTTTGATAGATACTAGGAATTTTCAGCAATAAATGTGGGACTTTGAAGTCATGTAGCATAACTTTAAGTTTCAGAAACATAGATCTGCCTTTTAGTTTAGTGAGTTCCCTACATGTCACTGTGTTTCCCATTTGATTTGTTGTTTTTGCCAGCTGTTTGGACAATTATAAGACATTCTAACTAAAAAACCATTTTCCCTACAGATAATAGGTTAACTCAGCCATTTTAACTTAGAATAACTAAGTTCATTAAAATATATTTTAATACTTATGATTACTGGGAAAATACTTGTGATTTTCTTATCTTTATTCCTTCTAATAACTTATAACATAGGCTTCAAATGTGTGGAAGCATTGCCCAAAATTTCATTTTAGAGGTACTTATGTATTTTGGCTATCATTGAAGACTACCTTTTTATATAAAAATTTTGTCTGTAGAGAAGCTACTTCCAATTGATTATTTATACTCACCATGGACATTTCCCTCTGGAGAACCACCTCATTTCCTACTCACACATCAACCAAGGTGAGGAGTGGATCATAATAAATAATAATAGTAATAATAATAATTAATAATGAGATCTGTCAAGACTATCTCATTTCCCTGTACAGAGAGATCAAGGATGGGCATTAACTCAGGTCAGGTTGTTGAATATGCTGGTTCCGGGGGTCAGGGGGTGAGTGCTTGGTTTTGTAGGAGGTAACGGATCCTGTCATGTACAGGCACCATCTTGGCCCGGACTCACTAAGCCTAACAATAAGGAGTGAGTGAAGCAGCAGACAGACCCAGCCATGGAGATCAGAGCCTGATCACATACATGGTCTCCATCTAGCCATACCCGATATGTGGTGGACTACCCAGTTATGTAAGATGATAAGTTTCCTCCTGTTACCGTCAGAGTTTGCAGGGAAAACAATGCAGGGCACATACTTTATGGGATTATTTTATAGTGGCCACCCAAAGAGTTACGAACAAAGAGTGCAGGAAATCTGTTCACACGCGAAAGACCCAAAGAATCCAGCTGAGGGCCTGGATCCCACGGCAGTGTCCTACATGAGCCCAGGTAAAGACTTAGAGCCCATAACAATGCTCTCCATGAGTCTAACTGGAGGCCAAGAGCCCATGATAATGTCTCATGGAAGTCTGTTTCATGGATTTGTGCTGGGAAGGCCCAAAGGTCAGTGGTGTAAGCTAGAAAGTCTTAGCCAGTGGGATGAAGGACCTGTGCCAGCAGGGTGAGGGATCTGCACTGGAGCCAGGAAGCAATGCTCAAAGTAAGGACCATAGCTCCCCTGAAATGTACCATAGTGACACAGTCCTCAGTGACATCGTGGTCCTGAGCTCCTCTGAGATGAAAATGGCCAAGTCCATATCAGGAAAACCAGCATGACAAGCTTCTCCAAGACACTGAACAGTGCATCATCTTTCCCTCTGGAGCCAGGAAGTGATGCTCAGATTAAGGACCAGAGCTCCCTCAAAGTCAACCATAGCCATTCTCAGTAACAACAAGGTCCCAAACTCCTTTGACGATGACAATAGCCAAGTTTAATCAGGAAAGCCAGCATGACAAGCTCCTCAGGAGAACCAACAGACCCCTAACAGCACTTTTTTTCTTTAGTTCTCTTATATTTTGGCAACAATCTTCAGGTTGGCCTTCCATACCATGCTGATTCAGTTCAGCCAGGTGTTAAAAGTTGACCAGCAGTTGTCAATCCACCACACCTCCTTTATGTTTGTGTACTTTGGGAGATTTAAGGTGAATTTGTAATTTAATTTTGAGAAAGTTCTAATATGCCCATTAATCTTCCATTGAAATGAACTGTCATAGTTGTTTTAAGACAGAACATTATTTTATTTATTTTTGCATCCAGTGCCCCAAACATTTTCTATAAAGGAAGCATATCAGTTTGATAATAGCAGAACTGTCATAGAGTTGAAGAATGCTATGTGGTTCAGATCACCACAGGAAATCTCAACATAGCTGAATATATGAATTTTTCTTCTAGATTTTTTCACTCATTATTTTCAACAGTGCTTATGTTTTCCAACTGAAAGACACCTAAAAAGAATTGAGATGACATAAAACCATTCATTTTACATCCGGAAATCTTTACAAAAAGCCACTGATTTTCCATCAACAAAATCAGGAATTTTGCTATCATTACACACTGACTTTTAATGTTGTAGGCAGTGTTTTATCTAGTTGTAACATGACAAATGAGCAATAAATTCAGAGACTGGGTTAAGACCAAGTGTTGATTTCATATTCTTTAAAAGCCTCTTGTATCTGGATTTGGCCTAGAATATGTCAAGCTCATGACCACCTACTCATAATGAGAGGACAGCCAGGCCACCACTATACTGCTCTTGATCTGGCCAAGTTTTCATGCAACTTATATTTCAGGGAAATTTTGGTTTGTCACTATTACTCAGTTAACATACCCACAAAGCTTGTCATTAGTGAGTTCTCTGGATCTAGGACCGTCAAAAATAGAAGCAAGAATCCCAGGATCCTGGTGCTGTCAAATGAGTCACGTTTTATTTCTGCCAACGACCCCCTTGGGAAGCAGTCAAAGGTTTAAATCCTGCGAGAGCCACGGATTAGTGTCCTAATAGATGATGCAGAAGGGTGTGGAAACCTGTGGCTTAGGAGCAATTTGTGAGTTGCAGAATGAGAGGCAGGAGAACATCTGCTATTGGCATTCCTCCCAACCACCTAACACCATGTTAGTCCCGAAGGGGCTCAGGCACAGGCGAGAAAAGACTATTATGGGTAAAAGTGAGTCCCTTGACTTTGAGCCTTCATCTCCTTTTTACCAATGTAACAATTTTCTCTCTAAGCATGTTTCTGTAGAGATAAAATGGAGATCAGTACACATGTGGCAAGTGGAAATTAAAGCCCAAAGAACATGTCCTTCCCTCTTGATCTGGTCCCGCCTGCCTCTCCGGTCTTACCTGCTCTCATTCCCCCAAACGCTTTACTTAATCCTAAATGCCGTCTGAGTCTTCTTGCCTCTGGCTCCTTGCTGTTTCTTTTGATCTAGTGTTCTCCGCTTCCCCCAACTCCTGCCCAAATCTGGCTCATTCTCACTAATTTTCAGGTTCCAGCTCATTTCCCTCGGTATAAATCACCCCAAACTGGAGTAGGCACTTACTTCTTCTATTACATAATACTGCGTATTATGTTTTATTTGTCACTTTTTATTACTTCACTTCTCTAGTACGCTCTGTACCTGTCATCCAACCTTTCTTTTCAAGAAGGACACTGAAGCACTTTTCAGGTTGGATTATGACAGGCCTATAAATGTATGTATAACTGGCTCTGCTTGCTAAGAATATAATTAGAGACCTGAGAAGTCCTGTAGTCTGCAAGCTAGAGATCCAGGAAAGCCAGTGCTATAACCCCAGTTCAGCATTGCTATGGAACTTAAAGCCTACTAGCAATTAAGTTTGATACTGACAAATAGTACTGTGGTGATCATGGACTTGGGACTGTGTGTGCTGTAAAATATACCACATGAGCCTCTCCAGAAGAAAAACAGGCTGCCCTGAACTTTTGTTTAGGAGGTTTTTGTGTGTTCCTGTGCTTGTAGACCAGATATGAACAAAATAGGAGTCCCACCAATTTTTAACAAATAAACTCTAATTTTAACTCGAAGGAAAAAACTAACGATTTGATCTCACTCACCTGTGATAATAATTGGCTTTCTTTTGAAGATCAGATACAGCTTTTTAATTGGCATGGTTGCACTTCAGAGTGCATGATATAGTTTAAGTGACGATACATAATTTATCTTATTGACTATATAATTTGGCATCATTTAAATATTTTAGGGATGGGGTTCCCCATTAGGAACAGTTTATAACATTGTTTCAGTAGGAAAATCAATATATTTCCAACATTTTACTTAATATGCAAGGTATGATGGAAGAATACACTGAATATTTAAGTAAAAGACACCTTGCTATTTATTACCCTCAAAATGCTATCTTGTGCTTCAAATACACTTATCTCATCATGCTTGCTATGTTCTGAAGCAGTTCTGGAATCTTTCTTTGAGTATCTTCAGTTGTGTTTCATGGATGGTTTCTCATTCTTCTGAATCAGTTCAACATGTTCACTTTCCACAGTCATCTGGGCTTTGGGAAGAGCCCAAAGTCTCAGGGAGCCGGACTCAGTGAGGGAGGTGGGTGGGGCCACGGGAGCGTTTTTCCAGGCCCGCTTTTCCTAGGGGTGGCCCTCAGTAGCAGCAGTCTTCATATTGTAAAGACAGGGCTTGTAGAACTGCTTCAGAAAGAGTCAAGAATGGAACAGGTGTGTTCAAAGCCAGGGAGTATTTTGAGGAGGATTTGTGGCAATGTGTTTTTTACTGTAATTTTTAAAAAATGTAGACATTGACCATGCATTTTGATCACACCTCATCCTGTTTTTTTGTAATGTACTGTGCTATAAATATAGCATCTACTTGCACATTGAATGATAGATTATTACCATGTTCAGAATAACTTACCTATGCAGATAAATCAGTGGGTGGAGATACAAATATAAATTACTTTTTCTCAGAAAGTAATGCTGGAGTGCCTTCAATTTCAAACAGTAGAAAGGAAACCTGTAATGCAAAACAAAGAAAGAAAAAGGCAACCATAATAAAAGTAGACTAAGCAGAAACAGGACACCAATTAGAATGAGAACATGGTTGTATGAAGTAGCAGAATTTCTTTTAACTGATGCTTTGATTGTGAGCCAAAGAAAGAAGTGTGGCGGTATTAGAAGAATAGCAGTTTGTGCTGGAATGGCAAGAGGAAGAAACATTTTTGGTTCTTTTCTTTTTCCTTGCGGTACAGGGGATCAAACTCAGGACCTTGCGCTTGCCAGGCAGGAGCTTATGCCACTGATCTATATCCCCAGTCCTACATTTTTGGTTCTTAAAGTGAATTCTGTCTGTTCTTTTGGGATGGTAAAAATGAGTGTATTTATAGGTGCATCAACAGGGTTTACAGTAGGTTTTGTTTAACCAATGTTAATCTTTAGACATTTATACTTTTATATAAATTTAAATTGTATGTAAATATAATTACCTAAGCTGCTAAATTTATTTCTGAAACAGCCAATTATAATCAGCAAATTAAAAGTATATGTCCCAATGGAGAAAAGCTGAAAGCTGTCTTTTTCAGATCAAGAACATGCAAGGATGCCCACTCTTACCATTGCTTCTCAGCATAGTAGTAGAAATCCTACCCAGAGATAATGTAAGAAGAAGGAAAAGTCATCCAAAGTCCAAAAGAAGGAGTAAATTCGTCTGTTTAGGTATTATATATGGAAAACTCTAAATATTCCCCACACAGCCGGGCGTGGTGGTGCCTGCCTGTAATCCCAGTACTTGGGAGGCTGAGGCAGGAGGATCATTGCAAGTTCGAGACCAGCGTAGGCTACAAAGTGAGTTCACGGCCAGCCTGAACTGCACAGCAAGACCCTGTCTCAAAAAAGAGAACAAAAAACAAAAAAAACGAAACAACCAAACCATTCCCCACACATACACAAATACTATCTATCCATCTATAGATATCTATCAACCAATCACATATATAATACATGTGTGTATATATATGACACATACACACACACACACTATATATATATATATATATATGTTTACTTCACATTTAGTGCATATATATATGTGTGTGTGAAGTAAACAAATATGTGGGATACAAAATCAGTATACAAAATTTAGCTGTATTTCTGTTTTTTTTTTAATTTTTTAAATTTTTTTTGTGGTACTGGGGATCAAACTCAGGACCCTGCGCGTGCTAGGCAAGCGCTTATTCCACTGAGCTATATCCCCAGCCCCTTAGCTGTATTTCTGTACACTAACAACAATCTACTAAACAGTAAATTACAAAAATTTAATTTATAATAGCCTCAAAAACAAAAATAATAACAAATAAACTCAACTAAGCAGCTGAAAAGTATGTACATTGCAAAGTATAAAACACTGATGAAAGAAATTAAACAGTGACACAAATAAATAGAAAGACATTTCATGTTCACAAGTTGAAGAATTAATGCTACTAAAATATCCATATATCCTAGAGCAGCTTAGAAATTCAGTACAACCTCTATCGAAATCCTCATGGCATCTTTACAGAAAGAGAGAAAAATTACAATGAAATTCATTTGAAACTACAGAAGACTTGAAGTAGCCAAAGCAATTAGGAGCAATAAAAGTAATGCACCCTGAGACCATGATATTAAATGAAATATATCAGACATGTAAGTGTAAATATTACATGGTTTATTTCATTTGAGAAACTCTAAATATAAATAAATAACAAAATAAAAGGTAAAGAATAGGAAGTAGAAAGATATTTTTCAAATAGGAAGGGGAACAAGAGATGGTGAGGGAAGGAAGGATGGGAAAGGGGGAAAAAAGAATTAAAGAGAAAAAATTGGAAATACAGTGATCCTTGACTTATTGTGGGAGTTATGTTCCAGAGACCTTTGTAGGTGAAAATCTGCAAAGTAGTGGCATTATATTTATTTCATTATTTATATATACTTTAACACTTTATAACCCTTCCCACATTCCTGTAAACCTTTCTCACACTCTTATAAACACTTCATATGCTCTTAAACACTTTATACACTATTTTATTTTATTTTATTTTAATTTTTATTTTTTTTGCGGTACTGGGGATCAAACTCAGGACCCTGCGCTTGCTAGGCAGGCGCTTATTCCACTAAGCTATATCCCCAGCCCCACTTTATACACTATTAAATCTACGTAATTTTAACAACATGTAAAGTTCTACATGGGTGCTCACCAGCAAAGTATATGACAACCTGCATGAGGAGAGATGCTAAACGTATGGGCACAGCATGGGAGAGCAAACAGACTGGTGCTACAGTTACTGGGCAAAGGAGCAGGGGGAGGCAGGGAATGAAGAAGAGTTAAATTGTGTTATGTTTATATACTAACCTCCCACGAGGAATGTAATCATTAATCATTATGTACTTTAAATATACACTAATAAAAAAAGAACAATGCTGGAGAATCATTCTGCCTGATTTCAAAACCTATTACAAAGTTACAATGATCAGAATAGCATGGTACTGCAAATGGGAAGAAACTGTTCAAAAGGAAAGAGGAACTGGGATGGGAGAAAGGAGAAAAGAAGGAAGGGAAAAGTAAAAGTAAACCTATCTATCTATCTGTCTAGATATGATAGATAAGATAACTATACTACTAATTTTTCATTAGTTCTTTGCAAAGAAAGGTTTGTGCATGTATCATTTGATCAGTTCTTCATGCTTGTATCTTGTAATCTGAGCAATTACTTTGCAGATAACAATAAGCAATGTACTAACCATTGATTTGAAATTTTGTGTCATTGTGTTTCTTTAATAAATATTAATTTTCAGCATGAAATATAAATGGTGTGGGCAAATTAAAAATCTACATGCAAAAGAATGGAATTGGAATCCTGTCTCATATCTTATGCAAAGATCAACCAAAATGAACTAAAACTTAAATGTAAGTCCTAACTATAAAACCACAAGAAGAAATTATACAGGAAAATCACCATCATTGATTTCTTGGAAATGACAACAAAATCACAGGCAAAACAAGGTAATAGGCAATTGGAATTTTATACAATTTAAAGCCAGTAAGGGAAAAGAAAAAAAATGAGAAAAGAAGGAAAAAAGGAAACAAAGCTTTGTAAATAGGGACAGAAAGGGGGGTTGGAGGGAGGGGAGAAGAACGGGAAGAAAAGAATCAAGTTATATCACGTAGAGGTACAAATTCCCTCTGATGAATATAAGTGTACTTAAAATGTACTGATAAACTTAATTAATTAAAAAATTAAATAAGGAAGCAAAATGAGAAGGAATTAGAGAAAATATCTGCATACCATATATGTCATAAGGGACTAATACCCCAAATAAAGAAGGTATACTTTAAATAGCAAAAGCAAAACAATTAACTGGATTTAAAAATAGGTGTGACTAGACATTTCTCCAAAAATGAGATAAAAATCCCAGGTGGTATAGTGGAGGTATATACACCATTCCTAGTCATTAGGGAAACACAAATCCAAGTGACAAAAGTGTACCAGCTCATCCCAAAGAAGATGACTACTATAAAGATACAAATGGCAAGTGTTGGTGAGGCCATGGTGGAAAGGAATCCTGTATGCTGCTGGTGGGAATATAAATTGGTTACTTTGGAAAACTTATGAAGTTTCCTCAAAAGACTAAAACTGGAATTACTATTTGGTTCAGTAATCCCACTTCCGGGTGTAAAACCAAAGGACATAAACTCAGAATCTTGAGAAAATATCTTCACTCCCATGCTTGTTGCGTTATTATTCATAATATGCAAATTATGAAAACATTCCAAGTACTATCAAAGGGTGAATGGATATAAGAAATACGGTGTATATGTGCTTGTACACATAATACACACCATGGAATGATATTCAGCCATAAAAAGAAGGGACTCTGTTATTTGTGACAATAGGGATGAATCTGGAAACTATTATCCTAAGTGAAATAAGCCAGACACAGGAAGAAAAATACTCATTTATATGTAAGCGCTATGTACTTGAGGGGAAAAAAATGCAGAGTGCAGTGGTGGTTGCCAGGGGCTGGAAGATGGAGAAAATATTGACCAAAGGGTACAAAATGTCACTTATGTAGGACAAATAAGTTTTGTATATCAACTGTACAACATAGGGACTAAAACTAATAGTGCTCTACTCTGCACTTTACACTTTACACTTTGCTTAGAAGACAGAGCTTATGTTAACTGATCTTACCACCCACAAAAGGAAAGAGAAGACAATAGGACAACAGGAAACCTTCAGCGGCAATAGAGAACCTCATAATATCGTGGTGAAGGTTGTGTGGATGAATACTTTTCCGTGAACACTTTGGGCTCACGAGTGTGCTTAGTGACAGGCAGTGTCTTGTCTTCGCATTCACAGCATCTTGCACGGTGGTTGCCGGTCATGCAGTGGGTGTTAAAATACAATGGCTTTTGTGTTCAGGCCACACTTCTCTGGTCTGAGTGTCTGCGGTGCTGTGCCCCCCTCTGAAACAAGATTTTCGCGTGAAGTGAATTTGTCTGGAAAAGATTAATGACGATGTACAGAACATTTTTGCCTCCATTGTTCTATTTCTCTATCAAATCATTCCATGTGTCCTAGGAAGCCAGGAGGTTGTTTTTCCTTGATTTTAGCACTGGATAGGCAGCGTAGTATTGGTCTCTGTCGCCCCAGTGACTGGCCCATATGGCAATGGGTGGCCGGGCAATTTTAGTTAGACGAGTTACTGAGGGAGGGAGAAGCGACTCTGTGTAGCGTTCAATTCCACTGGGCAGGAGTTTGAATCTGAGAACATCAGACATCCAGCAACAATTGTGTGTGAGACCCTGTCAGCACTGGGGATAAAGTGAGTACGGGAATCTCCGTGCAACCTGAAGGAGGCAGAATAGGTGTGAACAGATCAACGTAACGTCAGACTGTCAGAACTGTAACCAACGTCTGAGTGAAGATCTACGGAGACACAGGTAAAGGGAACAAGGTCAGACTTGGGCTGAGACCTGCAGCAAAACAAATGGGTGATAACCTGATTAAAGATTTGCTTCTCTATATTCACTTCTGCGTGTGAGTGTTAGTCCTTCATTTTGCTGACCAAGTAGCTCACCTCCTCTCCTCTCTTTGCTGTTTGACCCTGAGGACGTTAGCATCGATAATCTCATCTCTTCATTTCTTTCCTCTCCATTTGATTTCATTTAGGGCCTTACAGACATTTATTATTAAATAATTTTTTAACTTGTGCCAAAGATCTTTAAACTGAAAAGGAAACTGTAGACGTTTTAAAAATAAAAGCAGCAACAGTACCAAAACAAGCACAAGAAAGCCAATTGTAAAGAGGCTGTGCTGAATAATGTGCACAAATGGGGGAGGGGTTTCATTGTCTTAAAGTCATTCAGTAATGAATAAGATATAGCTTATAAGTAACATTTGAAAAGGCTTGGGAAATAAAGGTAAGTTTTAAGAGAAAGACACTTCATTCTTTCCAAGTGGAAAGCCCAAGGGGACCGAGTTTCGATGATGCCCTAGATTTCTGAGACAGTCTACACTGAAACAATCATTTGTTTCTTTTGACTTGCCACATTTTTTAGGTCATTAGTGGTAGGCGAGCTTGACAATGGCCCCTATCTTTTATTATTATTAATGTCCTTTATTTACCCCAGTAATTCCAAACCATAGAATAAACTTTAAACATACACATGCACACAATGAGAGGCTCTAGTATCTTATTTATTTTTGGTATGGAACGTTTAGGACCATAAACTGTCACATTTTTGTAAATTGCTGTAGTGTACCTATTGTGGCTTGACAACTTTCTTCCCCAGAGTTGTGACAATTTCTGCTTCCCAACTTAAAACCCTGTGGAATTCATGTACTGGCACTGCTGTGGACTACAGCGTGCCCTTGCCGAGTTCATATATTGCAGTCCTAATGCCCAAAGTGCTCACATTTGGAGATAGTTAGGCTCGGTAAAGGTCCTGAAGGTAGAGCCTTTCAGAAGGATCAGTGACCTTCAGTGAAGCCATAGCAAGTTTCCACTTTCTCCCTCCACATGAGACATAGCAAGAAGGTAAAAAGGTGACATTCTACAAACAAGACAGAGAAGAGCCCTCAGCCGAACCCAACCATGCTGGCACTCTGCTTGGACTTGCAGCCTGCAGACCTGTGACAAAAATTCGCATGGTGGACCTCATTCAGCCTATGGTATTTTTTAGTGCAGGCTGAGCTTGGATATGCACCTTTCACCCCACTTAAGTGATTCATTCAGGAGTTTAGAAGCAAATGGTCACATTTCATCTGGATTCTAGCTTCTGTTGCAAATGCAGCAAGGATCCAGTTACAGATAAGCAAGTTAAACAACTTTTCAACGCCTTTCAGAAGTTGGGTCTCGGTCTGGGGAGGGGCCTGGCGGTGGCCCTGCAGCGGACTCAGCTGCTTCTTGGCTTATGGGCGGCCTCTGCAAGCACTTCAAGACAAAGCTGGACTCACCATGAACAGAAGGAAGCCTCAAGCCAGACTACCTTTCACGCTGTCATTTGCTTTTTAAATTTTTATTTAGGTAATTCTATGATAAAGAGTAACTTTCTTACAAGCTATGACATTGACTGTGATGGTGTGGGACAAACTCTGAATGCAGGGCCTGTCAGGAAACTTATGTATTGTCTCTAAATTGTAGGCAGCTAAGTTACATAAAAATTAATATACAATCAGGGAGGGACTGGGCTCTCAAGGAAGTCAGTGAAAGGTGGAGACATCAGGATTGTGGCTACAGGCGCATCTGAAGAAGGCATGGCCTGGGATTGAAGTCACCATGGCAAGATTTACATACTTCCCTAAGAGATGAATGGAAACATGAACTTATACTGCAATTGGTACCACCCAATCCATTAAATCCAGATATACATCAGACACCTGGGTGGGTGTCCAGAACACCTAGGTCCATCCTTTCCCCCAAATGTTCCTGTGCTAGAAGTCATAGATAACCATAGGTTAATGATACCATCCATATGCCCTTGTACATGTCCTGCTTCCCTACTGGATCAATATTTGCTAAGTGACTATACTTGCAATATTATTGGTTGATTATATTTTAGCCCAGTTTGTACCCACCCTGTGATTTAGCCCTATGAAACACTCTCTGAGAAAGCGTGTTGGGGGCAGCCCATTTCTAGGAGCCCCCTGCCTCTCAGGAGCTCTTCCTGTCCCCAGTAACCCTTTCCTACTCTCAGCCTCCTTTGGCCTGTGGACTCCGCTCCCCTGAACTTGGAATGACTGACATCCAGATTAGGGGCTGCACTTCTCCCACACCATCTACGCCTTTTCCCAAGTTATTGGATTATCTGAGAACCACTTCACAACTGTGTTTTACCTGCTTGTGTAGGACAAATTCTGTCCTGTCTGGTACAAAGTCTACTGACTTTTCTCTTCCCTATCCCTTCTACCATAGGGAGAAAGCCAATTTTGCCTCCATGTGTAATTTCAACATTTTCCAACGTTGCTCTGGAGCATAAAAATATGCTTTTTGACTTCTTTTTTTGAAGTGTGATGACATCTCACTGGTCCCTTACTGAATGAGTTATTAAAAAAATCTTTACTGATGTTTACTTTTATATCCGTTTAAAAGTTACACTTTTACATTACTCAAATGTCTCATTTGGTAAAAGGGATAATTATAACTCTTTTTTCTTCCCTTCCAAAATTTTGAAATGAACTAATGTATCTACCTTCAGGACCTTTAGAGACAATTTAGAGATAATTAGCTGGATCCTTAAGGACGGCAAATGTATCTTACTTACTTCTATATCCCTGGTGCATTGAAAGGAGAATCTGCATATCAAAGTGCTTTTTGTCTTTTCAGCTGCACATGGGTGGTTATCTAAAATAGACTATATACTAGCCTATAGAACATAGCACATACTTAAATAAATGCAAAACAATTGAAATTACCCCATGAACATTATCTGACCATAGTGCAATGTAATTGAAAATTAATGGCAAAAGAAACCACAAAAATTTCATAAACACATGGAAATTAAATAACACCTTCTGAACAACCAACAGGGCACAAATAAAATTAAAGAAGAAATTAAACAATACCAACAATCAAACAAAAATGCAGATACAACATATTGGAACCTGTGGGATGCAGTGAAAGCAGTCCTCAGTGGGAAAAGTTCGAAAATGTACAATAGATATTATGAAATGGGAAGAAATTGTTCAAAAGGAAAAAGGTATTAGGATGGGTGAAAGGGGAAACAGGGAAGAGATGGGAAAGAAGTGTAAGTCAGTTATATTCTTAGTGACTCTTACTTCATTAAAAAGGAAAGTTTGTGCTAATATTGAAGAAATTTTTATGCCTGTATCTTGTACCCGGAGCCACTACTTCAAAGATGATACATGTAGTGTATTAACTATTGTTATTCTATTATTTTATGATGAGATTTTGTTTTACCTTTTTCCATAAAATAAAAAGTGCTTTTTATTATAAAATGCTACACTAATAGGAGCAACTGTTATCCAATGTGATTGGCAGCACAGGAACCGGCAACCTCTGACCTCATTTTGAAAGCGGCCAGAGGGTTCATCTCAGGTAGCATTCGAAGAGCCAAAGGTGCAGAAGTCAGAGGCTGGGCAAATGGGGACAGAGACACTTGGCAATAGTTTCCGATTCCTAAGGCGGCCTCTTGTGGAAGGGAAAGGTTAAAGGAGACTCCAGAAGTTGCCTCTTCTTTCTGAGTGCTGTGCCGCCAGGGATTCAGAGGTCACAAGTGCTTTTTCCACACAGACATTAGCTTGCCTGACACACAGCTACTCATCACTTGTCCCGGCCTTTGTCTACGCTAAAGTGGGAGGGTAAACAGCGAGGGGACAGAGAGCAGAACTTCTCATATGTAAAATCTTACAGGGAATGTAAAAAGATTTGTTAAAATGCTTCAGACTGCAGCCTTGATTGGCTGAGTCTGTAATCTACTTTTTATGTTCAAAGTACTTCTTTCAATTTCAAATATGAAAACTAAATTCAAAATTACGAAGCTAAAGTTCACAATTTAGGTCACCATGGAAATACTCTGTGGTGTCTTTTCACTGTGCCTTTATGATTAACCCTTCTCATTCTTCAGTTCTCCCAGTGCTCAGAATGAACAGGTACAAGCAACAGCCTGTTCATGACATGGCACAAAGTGGAGGTTTATGGGAAGACAACTTGCATTCACTGAATATCTGAATTCATCCCTCCTGTACACAGTAGTAAGATGAATAATGGCCCCAAAGACAATAACAAATGCCTGAGATAGCCGGGTGTGGTGGTGCACGCCTGTAATCCCAGCACCTGGGAGGCTGAGGCATGAGGATTGTTGTGAGTTTAAGACCAGCCTGAGCTACAAAGTGAGCTCAAGGCCAGCCTGAACTGCATAGCAAGACTGTCTCAAAAAGAACCCCTCCTCAAAAAAATGCCTGAGATAAACTGACCCTAGGACAGAAAGGTTTATTTAAGCTCACTGTTCTGGAGGTGTCAGTCAAGGATCAGTTGGCCCACTGCTTTTGGGTACACAGTGAGGCAGTATGTCACGGTGGCGGAGTGATATACTTCATGGCAGCAGGAGGCTAAATGATAGCATGCCAGGGACTGGAATACATATGCCTTTTAGTGACCTCAAGTTCTATCTTTTCCATGTTCTACTACCTCTCAATAGCACCAAGTTCAACCAAGCCTTTAACACATAGATTTTGGTGGAAACTCCAAACTATAGCCAAGTTCTAATCATGGAACCTGTAAATGTTATATCATGTAGCAAAAGGAGCTTTATAAAAGCCTACATTGTAGCGAGGTAAGGCAGATGGCAAAAAACTTTGTTTGAAATTAAATGTAGAGTATGTGCCAGTTAAGCTTTAAACTGCCTTTATCCTCAACCCTACGAGTTGTTACCACATTCTGACCCATGACTAATCATAACAAATATAAATAAATTATGATTGTATTTTGAAGTCACTAAATTTGGGGGTAATTTCTTATTCAGCCCTAGGTAACTATTATGTTGTTTACAATAATTCAAATATATTCTTAGTAATAGTTTTGTGTTTTGAGTTTGTTGCATGATTATGTTAAACGTGATACAACATAGAGATTGTCCTTAAGGGAATACGTAGAAAGTAATTGCTGGTAGTGTAATGACATTCTTATGCGTGTCTGATATGTCCAGTAGCACGGAGGTCCTGAAATAAATGATCAGGCTCTTTCAAAGGTAGTTGCTAAGATGTTACTGACCATTTACATTTTCGTTCATCTTGGTTACCTTCTTGCTTTCTCTTCAGTCAAAATCTATGGATGATAAAATTAAGCTGCTTTAAATAAAAGCTTTAATAAATAATTGGTTTAAATAAAAGTCTTGAAATGGGAAGACTTAGGTAAGGTGTGCATTTTACATAAAATACTGAAACATGAATGAGGGAAAGATGCACTGTACGAAGTTCTTCCATCCCTGCTACTATGAGAGAGCGCCTTGTGCTTACTTCCCAGCGGTACAGCAAATGGTGGGAGGGCTGTCAACTCTACAGCGTCTTGACAGTCCTTGTGAAGGGAGGAAGGCTGACACTTGGGGTTTATTTCTGGGGTGAGAACACACTGCCTTGCGGTTACATGTTTTATTAGTAATTACTTGAGTTAGAAAGCTTTTTGATTCTTTATTAGAACTGGAAAACGTTCCACATTAAGGCACTAGCTTAAAAAAAAAGGCACTAGCTAAGAATATTAAAAGTATTAGAGAGGGTTTAAAAGAGCTATTTTTCATATCTATTTTTCATTTTCATTTATAATACTTTCTGCCAAAGCATTTGCATGCCTAGTGACAGTTTTGTAAACATTTTTTATTGGTACACCTTAGATATAACGACCATATTTATCGCGGGGAATTTGTACCTGTGCATGATCTATCTTGCCTTTCTTTCCCACTCCCCCACCTCCATTCAACTCCTTTCCCCCCCTTATTTACAAAAGCTTTGTTTCCTTTCCCCCTTCTTTTTGAGGCAGGGTCTCGCTACGCAGTTCAGGCTGGCCTTGAGCTCACTGTGTAGCCCAGGCTGGCCTCCAACTTGCAGCGATCCTCCCGCCTCAGCCTCCCGGTGCTGGGCTTACAGGTGCGTGCCACCACGCCTGCCTCCGCCTTTCCCTCCTATTCCTTTTTCTTGTCCCTTTTTGCCTACCCGCCTCCTTTGTTCCCCTTCTCATTTAAACGTCGTCTTCCCATTTCTCAGTATCTGTTATGCGTTTTAGTCCTTATTTACACTTTTGGTTTCTCACACCAGAGAAAAATATCATATTTAAATGTGTGTCTAACTTATTTTACTTAAGAGTATGACTTCAAGGTATATCCATTTAGCTAGAAATGTCTCCAGCTTACCCTTCTTTATGGCAGGGTAGTACTCCATTGTATAAAAAACCTTGAGACTTTTAAAAAATAAAGCAACTTGTTACATTTAAAATTTTCAAGAATACTGTATCTTTATTGAAATATAATTTACACATCATAAAATCCAGCCAGTTAGTATATATGTCAATGGTTTTTAGTATATTCATAGAGGCTTCAACTATCACTACAGTGTAAGTTTGGAACATTTTCATCACCCCGTAAAGAAACCCTCAGTTCCTCCAGCTCCTTTCCTAGAAGCAGGCACCCACCAATGTACCTCTTACCAAAGGCTGCGTTCTTCTAGTCAGGCCGGATAAACAGTAGCATACAGTAGCATATGACTAGTTCGGTTACGTAGCATGTTTTCAAGACTCATCCACGTGGCAGCATGTATCAGTACTTCCTTTTTATGTTCAAATAACCCACAGGAAATACATGCACCTTATTATACATTTATCATTTGGTAGGGCCTTGGATGGTATTTCCTTTCTACCTACTGTGAACAATGCTGCTGGGAATGTTTACGCACAGGTTCTCATATGGACACAGGTTTTCGTGTGAGGTATTGTTATGGGCTCAACTGTGCGCTCCGACCCCCAAATCCATGGTTGAGCTCCTACCTGTAGTACTGCAGAATGGGGTTTTTTTCCACATGACCTTCATTCTTTCTGTGTATAGGTCATGCCTAAGCACTTTTGGGTATGTTTTCGCAGAAACATTACAATGCTATTTGAAAGAGTAAACAGTAAACATTTGCCAAGTAAGCAGGTTAAGTAACTTGCCTCGCCCCTGGGGGGTTTCATCAGTCAGGATTTGCCCACAGAAGCAAAAGCAGTTGCAGATACACACTAAGAAATTACTAAGATAAGTGACTTACCTAGCTGTGGTTGCCGGCTGGGGAAGTCCACAGTCTGGAGGGCAAGACCCCAGCAAGGGCAGGGGGCAACTCAGCCATGAGCGTAAGCTACTATCCATGGGCCGCACTTTTTCTGGAAGTTTCATGTGTGTTCTTAAGGACCTTCACCTGATTGAATTATAATCACACATTTAGGGTTAGCTTCTTAAATAGGCTGATTACAGATTTTACTTTCATTTGGCAAATTCTTAGTGATACAGAGATGAGTAACTGGAACCATAGCGAGGCCAGTTTGACAGAGAAATCTGATTACCACAGGTGAGTTATTTTCATGATCACAGAAATCACTGTTTATTTTATATCCACATGGATGTTATAAAAGTGTTACATGCAACCTCAACCTTTCCATTTCTCCCCTCTGAAAAGTCCCTCCACAATTAAACTCCTTGTTACAGAAGCCTACCGAACTTGCCTGTATTGTCGTTGCTGTGTAGTTAATTTTCTTCCTATAATAGGCTTTTGGTTCTCACCAGTAAGTGTTCATATAGCAACTTCCTATGAGTTGGGCTAGAATAATTTATGTGAATCTCTTGCTCTTGATGAAGAGAAATTGAAAATGACTTAAAAACAAGGCACAGTGCTTCCCAACTTCTGAGGCCAAGAAATTCTGTCTCGAAATTATGGAGTGCTCTTGTTTTTGTTTTGTATTGGTTGCTTCTACAACTATTTTCCATATGAGGTATTAAAATAGCTCATTAAAATACTAAATCTATTACATATTAACATATAATAGCAATGTTTTAAATAAAAAAGACTTTTCTCAAAAAATATACCAAAGAAACAACAGAGAAAACAGAACTGTCCTAGTGTTACACATCTCTTTAATGTGCTCTAACAGAAGGCAATCGGATTCTTACATTATCTGCTTCTTCAATACATGTTACGTTGGTTTCGTTGACCTCTGAAGAAAAGCTTAGGGTTTTCAGACTCCCCGGAGTCTTGGGGACCTCCAAGGCCGCACTTGGAAAGTGCCCGCCAACGACAATGGGGCCTTTTTGGGCCGTGGCTTCCTCTAAGAATCAGACCAATGGTATTCTCTCTCTAGGGAGCTGCCCGAATCCACATAAGTTTTTAAAAATTCTTTTAAAAAATTTTGTGCCTTTTTGAGACAGGATCTTGCTATGCAGTTCAGGCTGGCCTTCAGCTCACTCTGTAGCCCAGGTCTGTCTTGAACTCACAGCAATACTCCTATGCCAGCCTCCCAAGTGCTGGGATTACAGGTGTGCGCCACCACACCTAGCCTGAATGTAATCATTATATATAACAAACATGAACGAAAAAGGACTAAATTAATAAATACAAATAATAATGAAAATGGGGAAAAGGAATTGAGATGGAAGGGGGGAGGTGAGTGGGAAAGAGGAAAAACCCTATGAAATATTAAATACACATATCTACTCCCTAAAATGAATGTATACTTGGTGTATTACAAACATGTACTAATACAATAAAAAAAAAAATGTAATTCCTTAGAGTTAGTAATTTTGACAATAGTTATTGAGGCAAGAAAATCCATGTCTATGGCTTAGAAATAAAACAATTCCACAATTTCAATTTCCACTAAAATATTTATTTAATTGAAGATACCTTACACAAATAAATAAGAGTAGTTTTTCTCTAATACAGAGCAGTATATCTATATGCATATATATTTTTTACAAAATTGAAGCATATCAAATTGTTTTCCTTAAAACAGCACATAAAGGAATACTAGGAAGCAAACAAATACTGAAGTAGTTTTATCATTAAAGTACAGCCACAGACCTTCTGATTCTCAGCATCACACCGCATTTTGTGGAAGAACGTGAGATGCGGAGTCAGCAGTGCTGAGCGCCACTGTTTCTTGCTAAATGTTATAGGCAGGTTTCTCAGTATTTCTGAACCTCTGCTCTTTTTCGTTAGGATAGGAATAATATTAATTACACCAGTTTCACAGGGTTGCTGGGAAAAATAAACACACAAATGTACAGAAAAGCTCTTTATAATATGTAAAGAGCTGCAAAAATAATTCTGTTTAATTTCATATAAAAGAATCAATGCACACCTCCTTTCAGCTGAAGAATAAGCACCAGAAATGTGTGTTCTCCTCACGTGAATTATGTCGCACTATAAACCTAGAGTAAGAAAATGCACCTTTGCTAAGCACCAAAGCCTCTCGGTGAAGGAGGTCCAGCGGTTTTTCTATTACAGTTTTCTGGGCAGCTAAGTAGGAGTTAATGAGTCCTGAAGGCTATTTAACCTCTGAAGGATCAAGAGAGCAAAGCAAAACAAGGGCATTTGGTTATGTCGCACGGCTACAATACAGTGAGCTGCTCTTCATCTAATGATTTCACAGCCCATTAATTCTTCACAGAAGAATCAGCAGTTAGTTTTCATCACTACAATTATTTGCTTATGTGAAAAAAGCATTCACCTGTTGAAAAGATCAAATACTAGTCCTTCGGGAAAGAATGAATGAACTCAAATAAAAACTCTATCATAAATTTAAGTATTAGTGGCTGAAATGTATAGCTTCAAACGAATAAAAGGAAAATAAGCCAAGACATCAGTATAATAGTGATTTAAAACCCTGCCATAGTTCCATGTTATAACAGTAAGACCAATAATCATAAAAATTGCAATATTTACAGATATATCAATCAAAATATATAAAAACATAATAAAAAATTAAGAGTACAGAAAACAGTTAATTGTAAGGTAAATGTCAATACACTTAAAAATGCTATGTAGAGCTAACTGCTTAACACTGATAGCACTTAACACATAACAGAAAAATATGAAGTTTTCAGTATTCTGATTTTTAGCAGCGAGGTACAGAGTAGAGCTGCCTACCATGAACTTACTGTTAGAAGTTGAATTCGGTGAAGTTACTATGCAAGACGTTGAAAGTTATTCACATGACTAGGAGTTCTTATAGTTCAGCATTTACTTAAAATATTACTGGCATTTATTGGTAAATCATGTGCTCAAGACACTGAGGACCCTTTCAAAATGAAATCTATGTTAGTTGAATATACCAGGTCATACCGAACTAGACTAACTGCCTTTCTCTTATTCTAGCTCTTTTTAAGATGGGTCTTATCAAAAGAAAAATATTCATTATTGCTCTTCTTTTGTCTCATTGGATATTCTTTGGAACAAAAACACGTTTTATTAGGGCTGGAATATCTAAAATATTTATATCTTTTGAAAGCAGCAAATTGAAAAAGGTTCAATAAAAGCCCAGTGTATAACCAAAAACCAGAACAGATTCATTTGACGAGACCAGCGCTTACTGACATTACTGGAGTTCTCTGAGACGTGTACCACTTTTCTGTCTGCAGCTGTGCAAGTCTGTCGACACATGAGTGAAGTGTGCAATGAAATGAGGGGAGTTCACTCGAGCTCTTCGGGTTCTTTGGTGAACAGGTCTGCCAGATCGGCCACGGTCAGGACGGACACCTCTGAATGCTTTCCTGATGAGTTCACGTGACTGTGGGGTTTTCCAAGTGGGCCCGGTCAGAAAGAAAGCCCAAGAAATCAGTGAGGACATTTGTAATAGAAGACAAGACACACACGTGTTCCTAAATTGTGGTAATGGGCCTAAAACTAGGCTCTCAGAAGAAAGCAGGTGACAAGGTTATTACCTCTCATCAAAATGACTGACGATTTCTATGTTCTATTTTCTGCCTTTGTCACACAAAGCAAGGAAGGGTAGAAAAAATGTAAGGAGGAAGGCAGGACAGAAAGGGAAAAAAGGCAGAAGGAAAGAGAAAAAAAAAGAAGGCCCCTATAAGGTTTGCTGTAAGGGTCAAACCTTTACAATTCACCTCTGACTGTGAAAAGCTAGTGTGTTTAAAGAGAATTCCAGCAGCTTTTCTAATTGCTGTTTAAAGTTTACTTAGCTTAAATGCAATCACTGAGGTCTGGTACACAGAAGAGCCTTACAGGTGGAACCCCTTCCTGCCCATACACCGCAGGTAGAAGGAGGTTTCCGCCCACCCGCTCCTCTGCTATGCAGAGCACCTGGGACCCTCTCCCTGCAGGCTGTCACCTCTGACTCTGGTCTTCCAGTCCTATTGCACACAGGTGGAAAGGCATCAGTTTGTTTCAAAAAGATTTTAAAGAAATTTTATAGCACAAACTGTTGAAAGCTTAATGATTTCAAAGCCAAATCTTAAAACTAAGAGACCAAAAACTATTTTTGGTCTCTTTCCGTCTGTTCTGCCCCTGGATTGATACCAAAATGAACAGCCACTGAGGTTAACCTGAGACATGATTATTGCTAATTAAAATTTAGATATTCCTGTTTAGAAGGGACTAACCACTACTATGCAGCAATACAAGTTGAGTTTTATACCTCTAAAACTAAGGCGTAGGCAGGGCATCAATATACTGTATTCAATTCAGTTGCAGTGGTGAATGCAGTTGAAGACACTTATTAGTTAGGCATCTCAGGGGAAGGTTGAGTCCATGGACACATGTCTGGAGACAGCTGGATAGATGAAGCTCAGGCAAGAGCCTAATGGGCATTTCCAGGTCAAGGGATACATACTTGAGAGTGAAATTATAGTGCTCTAATCCTGAACTCAGAGGCTGAGGCAGGAGGATCACAGGTTAAGCCCAGCTTGGGAAATGTAGTGAGATGCTGTCTCAAAATAAAAAGGTTGGGATTGTAGCTCAGTGCGAAGGCCCTGCGTTCAATCCCCAGTATCACACATGCCACACTGTCCCCCTCCCCCCAAAAAGACATGTTCTTTAAAATGTAACCCAATGTGGTAAGGAAAAGTGTGAGTTGAAAATGTTTTTACATATTACAACCTATTACTAGGAAATACAGAATGTGCCAAACATTAACTGGGAACTCCTGGGTAGTACATGTATTTTCTTCCTAAAGTATTTGTATTTGTATCTTACGTTGCCTCCTCAGTGAAGAAGCTCCAAGCACATGAACAGGAAATCGCTCCCTACCTCCTCTCCGCAGTTTTCAGCATCGCTTGCATTCTTTCTTCTATTGTGGCTTTGATTAAGAATCTGTGTACAATAGTAGGCCTAGAAGGGACACAACGATTCTAAGTTTAAAATCACCTTACATCGGTAGACACTTCTCAAAAGAAGAAATACAAATGGCCAATAAGTACACGTAAAAAATGTTCTACATCTTTGGCAATTAGAAAATGCGAATCAAAACATTTGAGACTCCATTTCACTCCAGAAAAAAGACTACTACTATTGACAAAAGACAACTAATGCTGGCAGGTTATAGAGAAAAGGAACTGTTTTACGTAACTGCTGGGAATGTAAGCTAGTACAACCACTAAGGAAATCAGTATGGAGAGTCCTTGAAACCTAAAAATAGAAACTCCATTTGACTCAGCTACCTCTTCCGGGTATCTTCCTGAAAGAGTTAAAAACATCGTACTATAGCTACACGTGCACACCTGTGTTCACAGCAGTACAACTCACAGCAGCTAAATAGTAAATGCTGGAATATGCACCCCCGCAAGGTGAATGCATTTGTAAACACGTATGTAGCAAAACATATACTAATAAGAAAAACTAAAATAAAAAGTTACAGAAATTGACTTCGCATTTACATGCTGACTACACGAGTCGGTTGGTAGCACTCATCCGAGGGCAGCTCAGCACTACGTGATCGCTACAAACTAACCTTCTAGCGAGGAGGAAAAAAAGAAGACAATTTCACGTAGAGATAATGGCATGAGGGTCTGGAGCATGAGCTGGAATGTGAGAGAGGGAGATGAGGCCAGGAAGCAAAGGGGAGCAGGAAAAGCACCCAAACAGAAGCAGGATTAGTTCCTGGGACAAGACCCCTTGGAGAAAGCTTAAAATATATGGGAGGCGACAGGAAGCGAGCGCCACAGAAGAGTTACTGTTCATGAAGGGGACAGGTGATAATGACGATGGAGAGAAAGCCAAAGTCAGACACACGGGGTTTCGCAGGACATGACCAGCAGCTGGGCTCGACGGCTGGGGTGGAGGCAGAGCAGCCGGTGAAGAAGGCTGTAGCCCACAGGTGAGACAGGTGGGCTGCACTCTGGCTGCATGAGTGGGTAACGCTGACAAGACTTAAATGTAACTTGGGTGTGGGCTGTGACAAATGAACTACAGAAGGGCCCTAGATTTCCTAACTGAGCCAACTATATACAGATCACAGCCCCAGATTCTAAGATGAGGAAGGTTCGGGTGGGTTTGGGAGGTCTGGGAGGGCAGCACAAAGCAGTTGCGATCTGCCCATTTAAACTTGAGATACTCATTAGCTAAGCATTTCAGGGCAAGGCTGAGTCCTGGGTACGTGCAGAGAGAGGTGGGTAGATGAACCTGAAGTAGGAGCTAAATGGGCATTTCCGGGTCAAGGGATATAAAGATCCATACATAAGAGTCACATAACTATCAGTGCTACTCGCAGCCCTGGGACTGATAATAATAATGTTATGCTCTTCATTGCAGTGGGACAGTAAGGCCATTCAAATGGGAGCTTCAGGAGCTGAAGGGAGAAGCAGAATGTAGAGAAGTGTATGTTTAACTACCACGTTCCCGCTGGCTTGGACCACTGGTGATACAAGCCACCCAACGGGATTGTCCCATGCTGCCCACTGGGACAGCCACGCACATACTACTGGTGGCTCAGAGCCACCTGACAGCAAGACATACAAATTGTGGCCCTGTCGCTAAAGATTTATAGGTAAATAATACTAAGATATATTTATGTGGTGATGTATTACTAGGGGAAAGTCCCTGAGAATGTGAGAGTGGATGGGAGAAGTGGTGTGGCTGGCTTTTGAAAGCGGAGATACTTCGTTGCGATAAAAGGGAAGGTGTGCCTTCCCGCCTGTTACTAGAGGTGACCCATGTATGCTGCTACCTGACGCCACCCCCACGCTTCAGTGTCAGGTCCTGCATCTTCCTCCCCTCTCAGGGAGGTTCATCCGGCATTCTTTCCCTTCTCTTCCTTTCCTGGTCGTTCTGACTCCTAATGAGTCATTCTCTTATTTCTCCCATTTGGAAGGACAAAAATGCCCATCTCAATTTCAGTCACTTCCTTTTCTCCACAGCAAAACTCATCAAAGTCCTGGCCCTGCGAGCTACACAGAAGGAGCAGTGAGTTGTGGCGAAAGCACGGCCTACAGCCCTCCATCTGCCACCGCTTTCCTGACGCTGCTCCTGTCACCTACCCTCTCTTCATTGTGTGTGTTTGTTAAATTGGAATATATAAAATCCCACTCTTTCTTATACACTCACTGCTACCATGCCACTGAAACGAGTTTTAATCTCCATGCCGCTAAAATTAATGACCAAACCACAATGATGAGATTCTTTGTCCTGACATTCTGATACACATGACACAGCTGGTCAAGTCTGCACTAGGTTTGATCTTTATCTGGGGCCTTTGCTCGTCTCCTACTGCACGTCCTTCCAGAGTCAGTCTGCCCTCAAGTTTCGTTCCTGGCCCTTTTATCTAGGAAATCCCATTCAGTCTCTTGACTTAAAAGTCTGACCTCTGCATTTGTATCTCAAGCCCAGACTTCTTTCCCAAACTCTGGACTTATCCAAGGGCAGAAAAGAAATCTCTACTTGGATGTCTAATAAACATCTCAAACTTATATCCAAAGAAAACTTCTGTTCTTCCCTCACCAAGTCTGGTCTCCTGTAGTCTCTTCTGGCTCAGCTGCAGGCTTTTCATCCTTCTAATCATCTAGGCCTAAGCTCAGGGTGTTTCTGTGACTCTCTGACACCTCATCTCCAGTATGTCCACAAATAATATCAGTCCTGCCTTTAAAATATATCCAAAAGCTGGGCGGGTGGCAACACTATAATCCCAGAGGTCTGGGAGGTGAAGGCAGGGTGAATGCGAGTTTGAGTCTAGCCTAGGCAAGTGAGATCTTGTCCCAAATAAAAATGAAAAACAGCTGGGAACGTAGGTCACTGTGAAGACCTTGGTCACTGTGAAGACATGAAATAAAATATAAAAAGTCCTGGCCACTTCTCAGCACGTGCTCCCAGCCTGGTCAGCTCGCCATTCCCTCCCAGTGGGCGACGGCAACCGCCGCCAGTGCTCTCCCTGCACCTACTCCACCTCGGCCCTCTTCCCCCCATCTGAACACAGCACTCAGAATGGTTCCTTCAAATCCTGAGTTATACCAAGTTGCTCCTCCGCTCAAAGCCTTCTGATGGATCCGGTATCACACAGGGTGAAAGAAATGTCTCCACAGCGGCCTCCCAGGCCCAGTGCAGTTCCCTTCCCCTGAAGTCCTTTGCCTTCATGCTCTACTTCTCTTCCCTGGCTCAGTCTTCTGCAGCACCCTATCTCCACGCTGTTCCTCTCACAGACCAGGCACTCAAGTGCACTGTCCTCTGAGAGATTACTGCCCCAGATACCTGCGTGACTAACCTCCCTGTCTCGTTCAGTCTTTGTCCACAGGTTACCTTCTCAGGAAGGCCTGCCGGCCCACCACCTGAATCAGGGTCTTCTTCATCCTCATCTACTACTTTACTTCCTGACGGTGTACTTTTTATATGCTTAATGCTTAAGAGCTGTCTCTCCACAACCCTCTTACAACGGGGTCTCAAGTACCTAGAGCAGTGTCTTGCACACAAAAAGCGGTCAACAAAATTTTACTGAGTGAAATGCACAGGGACTGATGCAGGCTGACTGTACAAGCTGATGGAGGAAAGACTGGATACTTCTGACTGTACCTGTTTTCTCCATATGAAGCAAAATCATGAGTGGGGACGGGGGAGACACACAAAACGTATAGTCTCCTCAGGAAGCAGAAACATCCATCCTATAGGATAGTAAAATTGTTGGGTAGTGCTCAGTGGCCTTTCTAGACCTGTGGTTTTAAATTTAAGATGAGTCCAGTCCAAGTTTTAGAAAACAATGGTAGGACAAGTTAATGTTTACAAATATACCACAAAGCAAACAAAAAAAAACAAATCTAAGGTAAACTACATTAAGCCTGCATTTACTGGAGTTAAGTCACTTTGCTACACCTTGTGAGAGGTTTGTGTGATGAACACACCTCTTTCCCATTTAAAATGAACATTCTATGTGCTCTCCCAGCTCCTGCTCACAGCAGTCCATATTTCCAGCCCTTACATGGAAGACCTCGTCTCCTGCCATTCTTTTTCGCATACTTTAGCAATTTCAAATTCTTACAGTCCCCAGAAATGTCTGGTTGATTATCACCTGTCTGTGCATATGTAAATCTCTCTGGATGTATACACACACTTTTCTAGCCCAGCTTTGAAATAAGTATTCTTTCAAGACTCAACCTAATGAAGTCTTTCTTGATTCTCTAGTGCACAGAGGCTCACTGCCTGTATGTTCACCTGATATTAAATCATCTGTTTCCTATACTACTCACGACCTTCTACGTATGTGCCCACCCGGGGAATAAACTACGCCCTATTCAGTAAGTCATCAGTGTGCTGTATAATGCCTGACATTTAAGAGGTGCTCAGTAATAGTGAGTGCTTAAAAAGGGTTTGCTTATTTTAAAACATTCAAGACATTGAATGTTCATGAAGTGATGTATTTGGGAAGCCTTAAAAGATAACAGCTCATACTGACAGCTGATAAAGGTAGAACATGGAACGTAATATTCACTGTTAGGTTTTTTTTTGGCCCCAAACTAAGTTTACCTCTTAGAGCTCACCCCAGACAGCGTTTTCGCTCAGGTCAGAAATTTCCTGGGGAGCCATCTGTTGTCAATCATGCAGGAAAGAGCTCTTCCTTCAGACATTGGCTTACCTGGCAATCAAAACTCAGTTCTTCTCAAAGTCATGATGTACTGCCTTTAACCCTACAATTATCTTAAGAATTCCTAACATTTTTAGATAAAACCATCAGATTTTTGTGGGAACAAAGATAAAAACTCTGGAGAATTCATGGGTTTGCTGCTTAGAAAAGGCAGAGTTGACAATTCTATGCCTTTTGCTCATACAACAAGGCTTAAAATTTGAATAAGTATAGGTTGTGCATCCCTAGTCAAAAAATCCAAAATTTCTTGAATATAGACATGATGCTAGTAGAAACTTCCACACCTGACCTCATATGATAGGTTGTAGTCAAAACCCACACAAGCTAAAATTAGTGTAAAATTAATCATTCTCAAGCTATGTGTATAAATAAAACATAAAGGAATTTCATCACTATGTATGGATCCTACTCCTAAGATATCTCATTATGCATATGCAAACAGTCTAAAATCTAAAAACAATCTGAAATTTGAAATACTTCTGATCTCAAAAATTTTAGGTAAGAGGCCAGGGATACAGCTCAGCAGCACAAGTACCTGCCTGGCAAGTACAAGGTCCTGAGTTCAATTCTTGGTACCCCCCCAAAAATTTTTCAGATAAGAGATGTTTAACCTGTGCTTAAAAACACACAGACCACAGTGAACATAAACGAACAGCAGAAGCACTGCTCTGGCCGCTGCTGAGGCTGACTCTGTCCTTACTTGGTCTGTCCAATCCGGTGTACCCGCCCTATGGCCTGCAGCTCATGGGCAGGATTCAGTATGGGCTCCACCAAGAGAACATGCGTTGCTTCAATGATAGTTAATCCATTAGAACCTGTGTGCAGGGGCAGCAGCAGAATATTGATTTGGGGATCATGCTTAAACGCTGACAGGTTCTCCTAAAAAAGAAAGGCACATTTTAATTTTAGCTGGAGTAAAGTAAGAGCAGAATGTTCGTGGTACATTAGGTCACTGTGATATACAACAGGTAAGAAAATTAAATATAAAATTACTAATTTCCGAAAACAGAAACTTGCACCCATCTTTCACTGTGAGGTAAGCAATCATCTAAATTCTCTTGTACTCTATAAAATATAGTGGATATCACAAGGAAATGCATGTGATGTACATAAATTATACGAGCTTATGAAAAGAGAAAAGCATGCTAGAGTGATGTGAGGTAAGAGACATGAATGTGCTAAGTTTTGTGTGTGTGCTCGTGTGTGCCTTACAGTGTGCGCTTGTCACTGCTAAAAGTCATGTGAGAATAATTTTGACCATGGCACTTTTGCCTGACATGGTCTATAGAACTTATCTTTCATTGTGAGGAAAATGATCATCTCAATTCTCTTGTGCTCTATAAAATATAGTGGATATCACAAGGTAAATGCATGTGATGTACATTAATTATATGAGTTTATACAAAAGAAAGAAAAGGGCACCATGGCCCTGTCCGGAAGGTATGTTGCAGTCTATTCCTACATTAAAGGATCTCAAGCCAGAAGACTGTTTAAAAATGGACAGACATTTTAAGTGATAAAATTTATTATTATTATTATTATTTTTGGTGCTTGGAATCAAACTCAGGACATTATACTTGCCAGGCAGATGGCTGTGCTGCTGAGCTGTATTCCTGCCTAGGTGAAAAAATTAAAAAGACTGAGAATACCTGTTTTCTTTACTAAGCTTTAAAATGCAGTCTTTAGAATTAGTCAAGAACTCAAATCCCACTTCTGAGACTTGTATGACACATGATAAATGTAAGTAAGCTAGTGAGAAGTTCTGGTTTGCACTGAATTCATTACAACAAACAAGAGTGAAATCGTGACATACCTGAAATGTCTTAACACGACTGATTTGTGCAAATTCCATGTTGTTGTCGGTAAGAGCTTTTGAAATAATATCTAATACGTCTTGCCACTAGAACACATAAAACATAGGAACGTCAGTATTTACACACAGCTTTTGTCTAAGTAGGATTTAAGGGGATTGAATCATAGTAACTTTTATAACTCAGATTTAAGTGATATGAACAAAACCTTCAAATGCAGTACCATCAATATTATTTAGCTGAGCTGTAACATATTTTTTTACATAAAAAGTTGGTTGAAAAATAGGATAAAAACACGAGCATCATTGAAACTTTAAGATAAATTATAGAAAATAAATACTGCAGTGTTTAGTGGATTTATTCATATTTATCTTTCAAAAATAAAAACTGTGGGAAATTTATTCTATTCTTTATTGAGTAATTTTCTTAAACAACCAAAGTCATTTGTAAAATGAAACTTTCAAGGTCATAGATTCCAATTTTCAAAATATTAAAGTAAGAATGTCTTTAAATGAAATTAACATGAAATCATAAAACAGAAATTACCTTGAAAAGTATTATCTAATTTCTCTAGAAAGAATTCTATCCTTTTTAGGAAAAAAACTGAATATTAAAAAAAAAATCTAACAGTATTTGTAACTATGTTAGGGCAAGCATTAGAAATTAGTTCTCAGACATACAGTGATTAGAGATAGAAGAAAGGATTGAGTTAATATCCCAGAGCAAAATATAAACTGTACCGTTGAGAAAACAAGTGCTTTAGCTCCTGGATCTGTAAGCTGTATTTTCATGAGCGTTCTGACCACAGCTTCCACTTTTGTGGAGTGACTACCCTTTGAACACAAAGAAGAAAACACATCATTACCAAACAATAGTCAGGAATGGGGAAGAAATGATCAAATTCATATATGGCTCAAAACCAGTGAGCAGGCATGCAAGCATTTCCTTTTTTATTTCATATTTTCTGGAAAAGTTTCTTTGGCTTCAAGTTGTGTAAGTCATGGGATATTCTCCCAGAGAAAACTGAATATCAAGGCACAACCAGAAAGTCACACAGTAATATAGCAAAGGGACGAATTTTTAGTTAAGTAGCTATGTTTAATAGTTACTAGTTACTCTCACTTATTTCAGACATTATAGTATTAGAAACTCCAAAGAAAGTGAACAAGGAGGATCCAATTTAGAGTAATTTTTGCAAATGGCACAAGCATGGACAATGATGGAGGCGCACTCAGACCGAGGCAGATTTGAACAAAGTCATAAACACTTCAAAAAAAGTGTGCCTTTTACATCGTTTTCCCCTAAAATATGAAAATGATAAAAAAATAGAGAAGACAAGAAGAAAAGTATATCAAGTGTTTCTGTTACACCTACGAATTTTCCCACTGAGTGCAGAACAATGGCAGGACGATGTTAATGGTACGGGTCTTGAATGAGATAAATCTAAGCACAATTCACTAGTCATATAGGTTCTAACTTTCTAAGCCTTCTTTTCTTCATCTGTCAAACAAGAATTGTAATTATATCTACTTCCAAAGGTGGCTACGACAATTTAATGACAAAATGCGTATGCAATGTTTAGTCTAATACCTGGCGGTAAATGAACACTCAATAACTTACTATCTTTCTGAGACTTTCAATAGGAGTATTAGAATGACTCAATTATGTGAAGGGGGACAGATCTAATAAAAAAGAAACAAAAATATTTTCACAGCAGTATTAGCCCTCACTCAATCCTCTCAATGACATTTTTACATGAAGAAATATTCAAAAGCAAAAATATGAATATAACAAGGAAGAGAGTAATGCTAATTTGAAGTTGGCAAGATGGAATCGTGGAGGTTTTAAAATCCTCATGCTAAAATCCTGAGTCTACACCTATTTCTCTGGAATACAGTTTCAATTGTATTTGCAACGTTAAAGAGTAGAAAGGGATCAGTTTCAATCTAGTATTTATTTCAGGAAATTAACATAATATGATCATTTAGTTTAGACAGAATCATGAATTTCCCTTGCATTGCCTCACTTTTCAAAACATTTCCAGTCACATATCAGGATAACTATGAACTCTTCCTACTATTAAGCTGTTTCTTATAAAAGTTCAAAAGAAAACCAAGTAAGCTTTTAAACAACATTCCATACTGGGTGCCAACTCTATATAGGAAAAGATCGGTGAATTCTCTTTTACTGAAGTTGAGTAAGTTCACTGGCAGCTGTCAGTCCCTTCAGAATGCCACGGTTCTCAATGATTCATCCCAGCCTAGTTGTTCCCTACAATGAGAGAACAATAATCCTGAAATAGCACAGTCAGAAGCTCGGCTTGGCCAGGAGTTATGAAATTCCTATCTCCTCCAGTGGCTATCGAGAATGAGAATGGAGATAGAAGTGGGTGGGCCACGTGTATCTGTGGCTTAACTTTTGTAAACAAAGCCAGTGAGTTTTTGTGCTCAATCAATTCATAATAGTGTCCCCTCTATAGATGATTTCACATTTTAGACCACTGATGGAAACTTAATTGACAAATCAGCATGAAAAAATTATATCATGTTTTAAGATGCTATGTCAAAAGTTTACTACTGAGTTGATTTTAGTAACAATCCATAATTTGCTGGTAAATGAAGAGAGGATGCTGTAGACAATAAAGAAAGGACTAATGATAGAACAAGCTAACAGAGAAAGGCATTATGCTGAATAAAATAAAAATACGGTTTACTGAGTAAGATACAAATATAGTTTCTAGCTTTGCTAGGTATTTCATAAGCACTTTTTGGCTAAGATGAAGATGAAAAAACAATATATGTTGACTGAGCAATTAGCTAACAAAAATACACAGAATAAAAAGAAAATCTCTGAATTTCTAAAACCTTTTTTATGCCCAATATTCTTTAAACACCACTCAGTATCTGGCAGTTACCTTCTAAATAGGCATTTAACAAGCCTACATAAAAATGCACATACAATCCACAAATATCGTTAAACATATTTTGGCACAGAGACCTGTATCATTGTATCTACCCACCTTATGCCATAGGATCTATGTATGTACCTTGGCTCAGTGGCTGCATGTTCCTGTGTATATAACATTTATGAAATATTTGCTTGTTAATATAGATTTAAATTGATTCTATTCTGTTTTGCTAATACAAGAATATTTCATAACCATTATAATTTACAGCTTTAGGTATAGGTAAGAATATTTTTGTTGGAAAATGGAATTGGTCAAAAATTAGACAAACCTTTTATGTATGTAGATTTTGAGAGATTCTTCATCAAACTATTTTAAAATGCTGTAACTCTGAACAGTTAAATGTGTTGCTTCTTTGTATACCTTGTAAAGTTTAATTTTTGTAATTTGGTAAAATGAAGAGTTTTCATTTTGTCTACATTTTCCTGAGAGTGAGTTTGAATGTAATTTACTGGCCATTTAGAAGTCTTCCTTTTGCCAAATTAAGACACTTTCGTCACAATACATAAGGCCTCTTGATATAAATGTTAAATGTGGGTTGTATATATTTTTCTAATTTTTAATTCATTGTTCAGATTGAATGGTGTAAAATGCAATAATGTAGGTAAAAGTGCTATATTAATATATTATACTAGTTGCAGCAGCTCCCAAATGCTGATGAATGACATCTGGACACTAAGCACTTTTTGACTTAACTATTTTATTAGGGTTTTTTTTTAATGCTTGGTATTTATTCTTGCATAAAAGATTAGGCATTTTATTTGGAGAAGAAAAGCATTTTTCTCAATTCTCTTGCCATCGTTACATATAACATCAGATACTATTCTATCATACCTCAGAGTACAGTACACTTCTTTTACTCACTGGCTGACGTATTATTTAAAAACAAGTATTAAATGCCATTTACCTTCTCTCAGAGTACCATAGTCTTGGATGTATGTATTCAGTCAGTCTATTTAATGAAAATAATTAATGTTTACATTTAGGTTTTTCAATTCGAAATATGCTAAGTACACAAAATAAAAATGAAAGAGAATAAGAATACAACTTAAAACTAACATAGTTTTCACTTATTCAACATAATCAATAATAGGCAAGTCAAATCTTATAATTAATCTCCAGCTTCCCACTTATAAAAGCTAGGACTCTGACAAGGGAGGCAGTGGAAGGAAAGGAAAGAGAACAGGACCTAACACAGAACAGGCTGTCTGGCGGGTTCTGTTGGATACGGGATGATGAGGCCACTGGGACAGTACTGGGAGAAGTCAGCGAGCGGAGGACAGTACCATCTATTCAGGATACGCAATGTTCATTTTGTTTTCATCCGCCTATCAGCAGGTACAGAAGAGTTCAATGTGTTCACCAACCTATGAGCTTTGGTTTCCAGTCTTCAGAAAAATACATCCCTACCATGTTAAGCTCGTATGCATGAAATCTCTTATTTCTTCTCTGTTTGTGTTGCTTTACTGCAAGTGAAAAGCAAGGTCCACAAGCAGTTCTGCAAGAGCATGGACAAAAATTAGGATATAGGAGAGAAAGGAAGAGTGGATATACTAGTTTCTTCATACTTGTAGAGTAGGAAGATTCTGCCAAATCCTTTTTTTTTTTTTTTTTTTTAATTTCAGGTATCTTACTGAAAGTCCTATAGGTAATATTGTTCAATGTTAAGGCCAGAAAGAGAACAGAGGTAGGCATTATTTCTACTGTGCACATTTTGCTTTTTTCTGAATTCTTTTTCTTTCTTGTGAATGGTAGCTGGGCATGGTATACATGCCTAAAATCCCAGAACTCTGGGAGGCTAAGGTGGGAGTACTACATGTGTGAGTCCCAGCCTGGGCAACTTAGTGACTTAGCAAGCCTGGTTCAAATCAAAAAATTAAAAAAGGCCTGTGGATGTAGTTCAGTCTGAAGGCCCTGGTTTTAATCCCTCAGCAGCTCTTCTCAATAAATCAATCAACTGGTCAATATCAATTTTTCCACCCTTATTTCCTACACAGAAATAAGTTTTGTTTGTGATGGGAGTATGGTAACCTATTTTTAATTTTCTTTTTCATAACTAAATAATGAGAGATAACAATAGCTATTATACTATACATCATTATCTTCAAAGTAGTTACTCAGTATAAGATATAAACCAAAAAGATTCTTAAAAATAAACCGATAACAAAGTTCCTTTTTAAGAAATAGAAATAAACTTTTAGTATAGATGAAACAAATTAGCTTATATATTGAAAATTATTTCTAAAACAGCAGAATATATAATTTAGGAAGAATCTGAACTTCCACTTCCTATTTATCTCTCTTCTCGTTTGCTCTGACTTGTGTTTATGTAAATATAGACATGAAATATATAAAAATACAGTGTTTCTCATATAAAAGGTGTACAGCAGTGTTTGAGCTCGTGCGCCTGACTTCTTTCACTTAACATTACATTCTCAAGTTACACCCATTTATTTACCTACGAATGGGGGGTTGTAATTTAATTCTTAGACTTACTATTTTAAAGGTACAATCAGAATCTTGTACCATATCCCACATGTAATGAGTCAAAACATTCTTAAAATTAAAGCAGCTGATTATCAGATATAAAAGGGCTTTAAGACAATGAAGCAACTGTGCATGTGCATGGCAGGGAGCAGGTGCAAAGGGTGCTGTTTGCTGAGGCTGTATCTAGGTAGCAGACTTTCTCCTAGACAGAAACTTCTTATGATGTAAGAATCTCACCCATTACAGGGACAGGGTTTCTACTGGCAAACACGCTCTGTGTGAACCCTAGCCAAACACAAGACACAGAGAGCATGCCACGTGGAGCGTATGTTCTGCCAAGAGGCCTACTTCACCATCCAAATGCCTGGCAGTTGTCAGAACTTGCAAGGGGAATTTTGTTTACTTTGTGAAGTTCCCAGCAGGCTCCAAAGGTCACTCAGGAATATTGTCACACCGCGTTAGTGAAGATACAGTCTTTAACTTAAGTGTACCCACCATGGGGATGTTTATGATCCCAATATTCATTTTATTTCTGCAGTCAATCAACAAGATTTCTTACATTCTACAATCTCTAATTACTGTAAGTAGCAATAGAAAAAAGGATAGATACAGCTCAATAGTATTTTTATATTCTCCAAGTATCTTTTATCTGATATCAACTATGTGAATAAACAGTAAGAAAAATCACATCATATTGTGTGCTACATGAATATTTTCAATGAAATGTACATTTCTAATAAAACCAAACTTTAATTAAATAAACTCTCATTACTATTTATTAAATATTAGGGGTTTGATAATAGCAATAGTATAAACGAAAAATACCCCTAGGTTTAAGGGTAGGTTCAATCAATAGTTCTGAAGTTTGAAAATAATACCTCCATTATTTATACAGACTCATCTTTATTTTACATATGGTCACTTTTTCCTCCCCTTCACTACAAGTGTCTGATTGGTTAAAGAATGAGGTGAAAAATTCAAATACAATAAGCAGATGCTTCAAGGAGAAAGTGACAGACTAGGGCGGCAGGCGCACAAGGCAGAAGTGGTAAGAGGGCTGAGACGGCAGATGTGGCAGACACAAAAGGTGACAGATACGGAAGTATGCAGACGCAAATGTGCAAAAATAAAAGTGAGAAAGTGGAGGAGGAACAAAACTTATTCACGTAATAGGTACAACATTCAGTCATGTTTCCATAAAAAGGACTGTAACCATACAGTCATCTTAGCCAAGAGGGACACTGCTTCTTTCCAGCAAATTCTGTAACGTCAGTGCTTTGCCCACTTCATGTATTCCTCAGGACCCAGGAAAGGCAGGAAGGAGAGAGGGCACAGTTAACAGTAGGCCTGTCCCAACAGGACAGCAAACGTAGCTGCCCTGGTCTCTCCCCGGGTAACTACAGAAGCTGTCACCAAAGGAACAGGTGTCGGGCCGGCGGCTCAGGCGCTCAGTCTCGCAGAGGCTGCACTGTTTACTGGTAGCTAGAGCAATCCCACTCTTTGCCTCGCTGCCTGGGCCTGACACAGCAGTTCCGTCCCAGGCTGGCTGCTTGTACTGTGACGAATGATTTTACCATCTAACTGGGCCGCCTCTTTGTAGCCACAAATGCCACCTGTGGCCAGAAAATGACACAAAAAAAAGCCAAAAAGAACTAAGAAAGACTACCTTTAGGGGAAGGGAAGGGAAGGGAAGGAGAAAGGAGTGGGAAGAACATGGAAAGCGGCCTGAGGAGGAGAGGAGGGGAGGACCAGAGGCCTCAGGGCGGTCAGTAGACTGCACTACAGGCCGCCAACCTCTTCACCCCGTGGGTCTTTGGCATCTGCTTCATAAACACACCCTCATCCGGAGGATTCACAGATGGAGAACAGGACTAGGTGAGCCTTCGGTCCCCTCCTTGGTCCCTGCCCAAACTGTTACTCTGAGCTGCTCTCCGGCTCCCTCCAGCCTTTGCATCCTCCCGCTTTCCTCTTTCCCTCCTGCCCCATGGAACTTGTGTTTTAAGATCAGCAAACTTGGACTTATTTTTTTTTAACCTTGTGGGACTACTGCTCAGTGAGAACCTGGCTACGCTTGGAGCGTACCGTTTTCTCAGCAGCCCTTGTGAATGGTGGGTGTTTATTCTCACCTAGCCTTGCAGTACAGTATCGATTCTATTTTCTTTAGTTCCTGATGCAGATTTCAGGTCAGTATTTCTTTGTGCAAAAATTTCCCATTCTCTTGAACCTTGTGAAGCCCAATTAGCCTCTAACCCTAATCTTTGTCATCATTTACTGAAAACTAACTTTCATGCCCTAAAGAACTTTGGTGCCTGACAACCTTTACCTCTAGATCTAGGTTCTTGGTGTTATGCATTCTATACCTGGGCAACTCACCCAGCACTTACGCCTCACCACTTCACCTTCTAGCACCTTCCTCCCGCTACTCAGCAGGTCACCTTAGCCTACGGTCATATGTAGAGCACTTAACGCTGTCCTCTCTGAGATCTCTAAGTTCCGCAACTTTTAGATAAGCTACCTTAACAGCTTGTTTGTTCAACAGCTCAACCTACAGCCGTTACCTGACTGCAGGACCTCTACCTGCTCTCCACACATCAACACTCTTTCCCTTTCCAGGAAACTTAGCACTTCGGACTACCCTTCCCTTCTACAACTTCAGGCTCTGTTCTTTTTTTTAAAATGGCAATTAAGCATGCTTAAGAGTCTTTTGGCTCTTAAAAAATGTAGCAAAAATATTGTCCTTTTGTGCTGTACACCTCTGGCTGAAACTCGTGGCCTTCTGCTCCACAGCCATGTTTACAGAAGTTGGATTTTTGTCCCCACCTATTCATCTCTTGTTCACTCCTCAATCTCTTCCAGTGTGCTTTTCTCTGACATTCACTCCATTTGCAGAGTTCCTTGTGACGTCACTGTGACCTGTGCCAACCTGTCAGCCCGTACTGCGTGCAGCTGATCCACCTTCCACTGGCGGCTGTCTCTGTATGCAAGCAGAGTGCTCCTGTGACCCCAGCTGGTGGTGCTGTCCCGGGTTGCCCATGTCGCTAGTTCTTTCTTAGGTTGTCTTCTAACCCTTTCCTCTTTATTTAAAAGTTAAGGGCTTTAACTTTTTAACTGTGGGAAAAATACTTGACGCTCACTCTCTATTTCTTTCCTTAGCTTATTTCATTCAGTGCTATGGCTTCAAAGATCATTTAGCCAGACTGAATTTTCTATCTTCCATGCCACACGAAAAATGTCAAATACAGTATGTTCTAAATGTACTCATCTTACAAATCTTTTCAATAAGTGCACCATTATCCACTTAATTTTCACATCAGAAATTAAGAGATCATCTATGAAGTCTCCATCTTCACCTTTGCCACCAACATTCTGTTTTCCTCCTTTTCTTTTTTTTGGTACCAGGGATCAAACTCACTAACTTGCGCTTGCCAGGCAGGCTCTTGTGCTGCTGAGCTACATCCCTGTTCCTGTTTATTTTCCCCTTTAACTTCACACACCTCATGAACACACCCACTGCTCCTCACCTCTGCTGCCGACATGTCATCAAAGACACCAGCCAGACTGCTGGGGCTTTCTAAAAGGAGCTCTCCAAATTTTTTCTATACTATTCGTATCCCTCATTAATCTGTGCAGTGCTCCTCACTACAGCAAGAAGAATCTTAAAAATCTAAATCTAATCATGATACTTTCTTGCTTGTAACATTTTAAGGGCTTTCTGATTATAGTGAAAATAAAGTTCTCCAACTTTCAGGTGGCCTTTAACACCGGCTACCTGCTTAGGCCTGACACACTGGGCTCCCCAAACCTGCTCTCTGCACTTCAGCCATGCAACTCCATTTGAGTCATTCTTATCTTGGGTCTTTTCATATACTGTGTGTGCATGTGTGAGTGCACAGATGTGTGTGTGTTGTGTGTCTGGGAACTTCTCTTCTACAAGATCACTCCCTGAGATGCCATATTACCTAACTGTACAATCTGCAAGGACAGTGCCCTCATCTGTGTTACTAGGAGTAGATGCTGTACCTGTCAGGCCTGGCACACCGCCTGCCACACAGTATTTGTTCAATGGTTATGAGTGGAATGAGAGGATAAATGAAAGTCTTTTCCAACTTCTGAATTCCGTTTATATACTACAGAGTACTGTGCCTGATATTTTCAGGTATTACTCAAATAAGTGGGAAAAAATAGCAATTAAAAATGCTTTAATCCAACTGCAGTTTTGCTTGGATGCAGTACTGTAACCACTGCAGCAAATTCCAACTTGTCATCAGTTCTACTCACAGAACACATTCTCTGCACATACACGGAAAGAGAACATGAAGAACCCAAAAGGAACCCAGAAGGAACCGATGAAGAAGATTCTACTGGTACAAGAGCCCTACCATTCACCAAGCTATTCCTTGCATCATACTCCCCACTACATTTACATACTGATTGGCCCTTTGGCCCAGTTTGACTCAAAATATTTTAAGAAGCATGTTTGAGGAAAAACAAGGAACAAACATGTCTAGTAAAGAATTTTCATTAAACATTTAGGTACTCCTTGGGCAAAAAGTCCCATTATTGATCCTGTATGTTTCTCAAATTAGTAATTATTTGAAAATCCTGAAAGAGCTTGGGAAAAAATTAGGAAAGTACAGTGAAATTCTGCTTGTGTCCTAAAATATCAGCACATAGTGTTTAAATGCACAAGACGTCTTGTGGACGTCTTTGTTGATGTCAGTAATAAATTTCTTTTTCCCTTCAATTTTGTTGGGCATATCCTTTTGTACCTGATAACCAAGGCTAAAGAAAAGAACAAAAGGAAAGCTTTTTGTAAATAAGCCAGAACTCTACTGTATGACAGAAATAGTATAAATCCTTGATGGCAAAGCTACGGTACATGTGCAGCAGTCAGCTGTTTGTTATCACTGAAAGCTCTAAAAGGTTCGCCATCACTGGTATGGATGATATGGAGCTGGGGTTCTTTTCGCCACAGTTAGGTACTAACTGTTGCTAACCCTGTTAGAGTAGGTATTGTGATCTTCCCACAGTGAAGGTAATGCTGATGCTTTCAGGCAGGATCTTCAGGGACAACAGTGATTTCTACATATTCACTGTGCCAACTTAGTTCTGATTTTAATGCTCTCCTTGATCAGATACCGATTCCTATTACACTGCTATAACTATGCTTCAGTGTGCTTTTAACCAACTTACCTTCACAGGAATGTCTTCCTCTTGGCTTGCTTGCTCCGAGGTGAAGACATAGGAGATTTCTTTGTGAGATGTGGTCTGGCGGCAGATGGCACATTTAATGGAGCTTCTGTGAGACCCCACACTATACTGTTCGATAATGATAGCGATGCACTCATTACAGAAACAGTGCCCACAGGTCAGGACTGCCCACTGAAAAGAAAACACGAGCACGGAACAAGCCTCAGTGAGATGCTCCGACAGATGCTTTCTGGTCTATAGACATAATAAAAGAAATGACTCGCAATTTCACTTCCTGAACATTTCATGGCATTAAGAGTCTTGAAGACATAAGTGCTTTTTAAATCAATCATTTTAAGGCTAAAGAATAAGCTTTCATAGTGTTTAGTTCTAGTCACTCTAACAAGTCAGTCATTATTATTTTGTATGAAGCAGGTATTCCCATTTCAGATTTAGAAAAAAGGTAAATTATTCTTTCAGCACTCTAAGGGCACTTATAATAGAAAAACTGAGAACAACATTAATTTTGAGAGAATATCTCCTATTCAGTTTACTAAGTAGATTGACATTTTCCCATGGAAAAGCATTTGCATATAAAATGAGATAAACGAGCATCTGATTTATCTAAAAAGTGGTTCTAGATACATTTAAAAAGTCAAAAAGACATTTCTAAAAAATACCTCATACAATTAAAAGGAAAGAAAAATGATAATGTCTGAAATTCTGGTGCACAGCATGAGGCATACGCTTCTCCAGTAACAAAGGCATAGATAAGCTCCAAAAGCTGTGGCAATTTTAGGGAAGCGTTTAGCCTGTTTTCACCTGGCAGAAGAGCAACAGTGAAAACTGAGTGGCATTATGAGTGCAAGGTTCCTCGGCCTCCAGCTCTGCGTTTTCCAGGACTGAGACCTGTATATAGAGAAAGTGTGTTGCAGGGTCCCCAAGGCACTGTGCAGGGGCCCTAAGAAGGGTCTTGCAAAAGAATTCACAGCAGGGAGAGAATCTGAGGGAGATAAGCCTGGTTCCACTGATAGTTACTCAAAAGGAATAGGGGCAACAGGGTTTGGTTGGATGACACCATTTCTACTGCCCTCTAGTGGCACCTCTGTTCTCAAGGCTTTGCACCAGGGTCCTCAGGAGCTGAGACTGGAACGTAATTAAGGAGTTGCTTCGCTAGCACTTTTGCCTCACACAGAGTGGCACTGTTTGTACACTACGTACCTCCAGGGCCACTGCGGATTAAGGGTACTTCCTCTACTTGAGAGAGTTTTTGTGACCAGGGGAACTCAGAACAGACAAGCTACGGAGCATGACAGGTCCACCCACATTCACAACAGGGGGCAAATCAGAGCCACCCCACACCAGAGCATTCAGAGAGGGGTACAGTGAAACAGCCCAGACAGAGACAAACAGCAACACCTGCAGCAGCATCAGTAGGTACCCAAGTTAACCGCTGATACATCCTAACTTAATAGCCCTCATTTAAAGAGGAGGCAGAGAACTGGTTTAGAGTTCCTAGAGCTTGTGGACAGGAACAGAGCTTGCACAGTACAGTTTTATTATCATTGCTATAATCCAGTTTGTTCTAAGAGTAGGAAACCTACGTTTTACTACAATTAAATCAAACAATGTATATAAAAGAACTTTACAAACAATAAATGTTTAAGAAAAAAATGAAATAAGGCCAGGGAGATAGCTCAGTGGCACAGCGCTTGCCTGGCAAGTGCAAAGTTCTGAGTTCGATTTCTGGTACCCAAACAAACAAATACATAAATAAAACAGAACAAAAACCAAGGCCTAGCTGAACTACACAGCAAGACTCTATTTCAAAAAAAGAAAGAAAAAATAAAATAAAAATTAGAGACAATCCAAGTGCACAAATCTCATCAAAGCTAAAAATAAAAAAGACACTGTGATGAGCACCCCCACACTCTGGCGACACAGAGGATTGAATCTCAGGCCTCACAAATGCAGGCATAAGCTCTACCACTGAGTTGCCCCGAACTCCCTCCATTCTTGTTCTATCACAGGACTTCCTTCCTGCTGTTCACTCTGCAATGTAACATCTATCCTCTTAACACTTATACTTGAAGTATCCTTTGAGAATTCACCTTCTCCGTAAATCTTGGAAACTGAAAGATTCCTTCTTGATTACTAATGCTCAGAATATGGAACTTACACACTTAACTTTACACTCCCAGTTAGCTGCCAAGTATTACTTGCTTATAATACTGGTTTAAAACAATGTTTACTTGCTTGACTTATTTTCCAAATGTTGAAATGCAATGCTATTCTGACTTATATAGAAACATACTGATTTATCATAGAAAGCAGAAATGAATCAGTTGGGTAGAGATATGAACCGCTTAAAAGTAAACTAATATGCTGCCATATTTATAAACATTTGTGAGCTAAAAATAACAAAGAAATATACTTATTTACTAAAATGGTATTCTAAAAATCCCAGGTAACTTTCCCTAAGAGAAATATTATTTTTACTTTAATGCCTGGATTACAACATATTAATAATGCTAGGAGCTACATCATTATACTGTTGTATTATCTTCTTAAGTAAATCTATCTGTACTGTATTTCTGTACAATTACCAGATAACTATGATAACTTGAGAAAAATTAAATCACATAGAAATAACCTTATGCTTGGAAATATCAAAACTAAAAAACTTTAACGAAAAAGGGTCATTCAGTATTTCCTAAGTAATATGTGAAATACATATACCTATATTTTTGGTTTTATTGAGACAGGGTCTCACTACATGACTGGTCTTGAACTCATTATGTAGCCCAGGCTGGCCTTGAACTCATAGTGATCCTGTAAGCTCAGCCTCTCAAGTGCTGGGATTACAAGTGTGCACCACCACACCCAGCATGAAATCTTTTCTTCAAATTATCAGTTAGGATAAAGATTATTCAAACATACACAGCCGTAAGCCCGTCGCATAAATCTAGCCCTAACTTTAACCTGGAAGGTGATACCTGTTATTCCTATACAGTTGTGATGGAGAAAGGGGGAAGGGAAGGGAAAGAAGAAAAAAGGAGAGAGAAACTACGCAGAAGCCTTCAAAGATCGTAAGTAAATAACAGTTATAATTTTACCTGTTTTCCCAGCTGTCGAGCACAGATTGGACAAGGTTCTGGATTAATACCTCCTGAGGTTTTGTCTTGAGACTATGCAAAAAAGGACCATCCAGAAACATGTTAGCTGTATGTTTACCTTTGCAATCTGATACATATTTTGCACTTTACAAAAGTGAATGTTGGCCATTGTAATTTAAATAATTTAATACTGAGGTGACCCAATACTTTATCTTTTATGCAATATTATGATTCTTGCATTACATACATAATACTTATTAAAGTCATGAAAAATAAAATTGCAACAATTTTTATTAGTTTGTTATATTACCAGAAGTTGTAGTTTATTGCAAAATTAAAAGCAAACTGTAACATGCTAAATTTTCCAAATTTTATTTTTAGGTTAGATTTTGCTATAAAGCAGTATAAATTAATCTATAATTTTGAAATAAAGGCTCCTTAAACTCCCCATGGAAATATGCACTCATAATGTCTGCCTACTTGACACAGGGCAGAGGAGGAGGAAAAGACAAGACAGTTACACAACACCGCCCATTACTAACACCGGCTGCCTCTCAGCACCTATTCTAACCTCACCATGCAAAAACTGGAAAGGCAAATAGTTGGAAAACAGACACTGATTTGAGAATTTTATGCCTGGAAATTATATCAAAATGTAATGGCTTTTCAAAATCTCATTAAAAGTATTACAAAAACTGAAAGAGCTTTCAAAAAGTTACCAAATTTTAAAACAGGAAGACAAAGTAAATTAGGTAGATAGGTAGTTTTTGTGGTTTCATTCACCCAAGTTAAATACTTGTAAAATTATTCTTTGACTTAAAAGTAATAAAACAAATAAAAGTGTTCAAAATTGTCCATAGATTCAGCCCCCCTCAGGAGTCAAAAACTTCAATAACTAAAATGCCTATACAGGCATTTTAAGAAGTTGAACTAATTCTGCCCGTAACTTTTGATCTGTGTCTCAGATAACATAACAAATCACTTAAGAACAGTGGCTTAACTACAGGCTCAGCTCCCCAAAAAGTTAATCCAGTCTTCTTCACTTATTCTCAGAGTTCAGAGCAGTAAGATTGGCAGAACGGTGGTGCACAAAGACTTTCTAGGTCTGTACTGTGTCACAGGTCAAAAGTAGTCACCTGATCAAGCCCAGACGCAGTGTGGATGAGGATGGCTTAAAAGCACATATACACACAGGGACATTATTACAGATGTTTATAAACAATCTATGCTACCTCACAGTTATATTCTGATATATTTAAAGAAAGAATTGGTGCTCTTTCAGTGGGGGGCCAGATTGCAAATCTTTTTGGCTTTGTGGGCCATATGGTCTGTGTGGCAACTGCTCAGTTCTGTGTTTATAGAGTAAAACGCAGCCACAGAAAACAGGAAAACGAAGGAGCACAGCTGTGTCCCAGTGCAAAACTTCAGAGACAAGCGGAAGGCTGGACGGGTCCTATGTGTGCTGTCTGCAGATCCCTGGTTTAAAAGATGCAAATTTCCCTTTTATATGTCAATTAAAATAGGTATTTCCCTATAAGCATATCTTATATATTGTCACGTGTTTTCACTTTGACTCAGTTCAGAATATTTTATTTTCATGTAACTCCTTTGAGACATGGGTTACTTAGAAGTGTGTTCCTAATTTCCAATTTGGGGACTTTTTAAATTATCTTTAGCTACTGATTTCTAACTAAATTTCTCTTTAGTAAGAAAATTTATCATTACATAATGCCAATCCTTTAAAAATTGTAAGTTATTTTTGAATCATTATAATTTGATTTTGGTAAATGCTCCATGTACACTGAAAAAAGGGCACATTCTATAGCTGTTGGGTGTGGCTATCTGTGTCAGTCAGGCCATGTTTACTCAAAGTGCTCGAAGTTTGATATCCTTACCCAATTCTTGGCCATTTCTCTAAAGAATGGAAGAATCTTACAATAGTTTACACTGGCTTATCTCCTTTTCTTGTGCTTTATCATATATTTTACTTACATATGTGTGTATTCCACACAATAGAATGGTTCTTTTAGTCAATAGCCCTTTATGTTTACTTACAAATTTAAGCTTTCCTTTTTTCTTCATTACTTCCTATAGCTCTATCCTTCAATCTAGAATAATTTTCTTCAGTTCAAAGTACTTCCTTTAAAAGGAAGTTGTACTGTCAGTCTACTGGGGATGAATTCTTTCAGTTTACCTGAAAACATTTCAATTTATGATTTTTTCAGGCTATTTCCTCTAAGTATAGAAATCTAGGCTGGCAGGTTTTCTTCTAGCATTTCAAAGATGCTACGCTACTGTAACAATACTAAAAGAAAATACTTCTATGTAGTTACCGATTCTGATAAGATGCTCTGTCAGCTAACAGTCAATGAATTCTTACATAAAATGGAGAATTAACAACCTATCAAATCATTAATGTCTTACGCAATACTTTGATTAGAACCCAGAAAAAGTATGATGAATTACATTAAGTTATTGAACTTTACTCTTTATTACTGTGCCTTTTGATTTATCAGCTGTGGGACATTTCAAAGTTCCAAAGAGCAAACTGGAAAATATCTATTATGTATGCATAAATATATGTGTATGTATTATATAATGCAATTTTCAGCCAGATGCAGGCTGGACTATTTCTGTTCTAGACTTTGAACTATGGTCTATTTACACTGTTTAGTATGTAGTGTGTATTTGTTACATCATCTGTGTAAACTATAATTTCTATATATATAATCTTTTGTGATTTGTGAAGCTATTTTAAACAAAGCTAGTTTTCTGACTCAATACAAACAAATAAAAGACCAATTTTTAAAAAATCTGTACTTTTAAATACAGGAAGAGTATTTTAAATGGAATTAGTCATCAGTAATGAAAACATAATACTAGAAAAGCAGCATCTTTAGAAACAATACCTTTTCCAAATTAGTTAAATAAAGAAGCTGCCCAAGTTTCTTCTGAAGCTGTGATGCAGCAACGGCTTTATCATTTAGTAGCTTTATACGATTTTGTTCCACCTAAAAATAGGTAATAGTCTTTATTATAAGTCCGAAAGATGGCTGAAAATTTATTTACATATTAAAACTCACATTTATGAAGTGGGTATTTAATAATACATTTTAAAAAGACTGCTTTACATATGATAAAATTTAGTGTAGGGTCTTTCAAAAGGAAGCATTCTATATACCAAAAATTGGCTAAAAATCAACTCGAAGTCTATTTATTTATCATTTCTCAGTAATATGTCCATGGGATGAAGAAAAAAATACATGACACGCTGCTTTGACCAGAGTGATTTTTATCAGAAGAATGTCCCTGCCTTTCTTTCTCTTATAGCAGAAAGGAGAATTCAAGTAACAGGAATTACCCTTTTTTCCCTTCAGTTTTAAGAATCACATGTGGAATTTTCTTTAAAAAAAATTCTTGAGAATTCATACCTAACTGAGAGTATGCGACTATTTTAAAGGTTTTCTAAGTTACAGTCTCCAACCTTTTTAGAAAAAAATAATTTAAAGCACTAAACACATAGGGGATAAAAATAAATTATAAAAGAAATATTTTAATGTGGAATAGAAAAGATTGGTGTAATCCTACAGTACTAAGAGGGATTTATTAGAAACCGAATTGCAAATACTTATAAAGAGCAAGAGAAAATCATTGCAAAAGAAAAATTTTTATTTATTCTTGAGGAAAAATTTTCTAGTCCTAATAAAGCTGAGGTAATAATAAATATGTCTAAAAAATGACCAAGAATACCTGGAGGATGTGACAAAAGGTGCTAAAAATTAGATGAACGTACAACTTGCAGAGAAATAAAATCTATCAAAATAGTGGGTACTAAACATGAATTAGATATGAACTTGCTCATCTTTGACCATTTTTGACCCATAAAGCTAACTTTCGATGGCTCAATCTGTTATTAGATATTAAGAGCATGCTTCATAGAACACTGCCCTAACTCTATCTCTTCTGTGGGTCTTGGTTTTTTGTGTGATACCAATTTGCTGTGCCCTTTCCTGTCATTTACTTCCAGTTTACCTCTTGTGGTTCAATGATATGATGAACAGGTGGGTTTGGCTTTGGCTCCTTAGGATGCCGCACTCGTAGTCGTTCTGTAGCCATTGCAAGTTCATCGACAGCAGATACGCGATTCCTCAATGTCATCCAATACTCATGAAGCAACTGAAGAAAGATTAAAGATGCGTCTCAGAAACACATGATGCAGTGGGAATGAACAGTCTCCATGGGATACTGTGTCTTCCAATTCTCAGGAACAGAATACTTAAAAGCTTTCTTGATAAGATCAAAGATCTTCACTAGATTGATAGAACCTCTCCTTTATTTTTCAAAAATATTTTATTATAATATCTGCATATTCACAATATATAAAAGAATATTAAAATATACAACTGAATATCTACCATCTAATTTCAGAGAATAAAACAAATTCCTTGGAAAGCCTTAATTGTATCACCATTTTTCCTCATATATATTTCCTTCAATATAATTTCCTGACAGATAATAGGATAGCCATTATTCATACTTTATCATTCCACATTTTTCAAATGTGATATTATAATACGTATCCTTAATAAACTGGTCATATACACATTTCTAAAATCACATTAGTATCTATGTTCTGACATGCTTTCGTCACAATATATTTTGAGGTCAATATATACAGCAACAGCTCATTTGTTTTTCTATGAAAGAATTTAGTTTGCAGAATTATGAAACAAATGCACAAAGATAAAGGAGAACACATGATAAACTCTCCTCCAGACACATGGCATGTAGTCAAACTGGGCCTAAATGAAGAACAAAGGGTGACTGGACACTGTATACAATACTGTCTTCTTCTGCAGCTCACTGTAATTGTGTTAATGTGCTTTGAATTTATAATAGTAATATACAAGGAAAAATGTGAACTGATGATTTTAACACTAGAAATGTGTCTTTCCCCAGTTTATTAATTGTACTGGTATATAAGATAACATTTATTTTCACTCTGAATAAAAACTTACCTAGTTTTATAAAGCAAGAACTTTAGAGTCAAAGAATTGAATGATTACTTAAAGAATAATTCAAAATTAATAAATACTATAATCTCAAGTACTGAGCCTAAATGCAATGGAATTATTATAGTTCAGTATAAAAGGCCAATTTGTGCTCTAATCACTGGAATGGTTTCCAGCCTTGTAGCTTCAGATTTATGTTCTCTAATTTTCAAGGTTGATATTCATGTTTGGTTGTTATTCACTGAGCAGAAGTAAAACAAAAACAAGAAAAAAAGTCTAATCTAGTTTCATAGAATAGTTTGTGTTTTTTTTTTTAACAGTGGTCACTGTTCAAGGTTTATTTGGTGTTGTAGTTGGTATGACACTTGGTTGCACTGTTCACAGGTAGATCTTTCCTTTTTACACTATATGGCAATACACACTATTGATAACATATATAACACACAACATAAAATCCTTTGAAACAGTTACGCACAAGACATGCAATACTAGGTTTGTACAATGGCTCCCAGGTTGTGACCAACTGGGGAAAAGCCCAGACGAGGCTTGGTTGGTGAAGTTGTGTAACAGGGTAACACAACTATTTGAAGGGCAACTGCAGCCTGTGCGGCGTTGGCTGTGGTGTCTCAGAGATGGTGGGCTACTTTACACTAACCAGGACTATACAAGTGCAAGTACCATCCGGCATTAGGATATAACTGTGGGGCTTTGTGAACCATTTCTGTTTCTAACTTTGGGAAGCTGATGTTATTGTCCCCAAGCCATCTTTATAGTACTGCTGCAGCCACACATCGATAAAAAGGACAACTGGCACAACCTCCAAATAAACTCTCCTGCAGCCTAGACAGCGACGTAGTGTCAGATCAAGAAAAGATCAGAATGAAACACTTTCAGAAGTAGACAGAAGGATTCATAGACGTTTTAGTTTAATAAAGATTTGCTTTTAGTAACTTAATAGATGGAATTTAAATATTATTCAATTTATTATCCCTATTAGAACAACATTTAGGGAAAGTAATTATGAGACTTCAAATATCTAAAAGTAGATTTAGAAAAACTAGAGAGAGAAAAAGGGAAGTAGCAACTAAAAATTAATGTAAAGGAGAAGAGCTTTTAACTTGGGAAGTTCTACAATACTGAACCTTATATTCCTTTTTCCATGCTTCAAAGAGTTCCATTGAAGCACTTCCTTCATCTACAAATGCGGCATCAAATCTATGTGATCTTGCAAATGACAGTATTGCTTTCATGGACCGTTCTGTCTCACTTATTGCCCACAGCCCCCGGGTGGTAGTAGGTACTCGATCATCTACCAGACCTTCTTCATCTTCTATCATCTCCTCAAATATTGCAGTCTGGCCTTTGACTCTGTGAACATACCAGAGCAAAATAACAGTAATGACTGTCAACGGATAACAGGTACTGTAAAGGAGTGATACTGGCAGAACAAATAAGAAAGCAAAGTCAGTAACTTTTCAACAACTTTTTGTGTCACATCTAGAAGATTATGCTTACATGTCTTAGGAAAATAACAACTCTAAAAATGCTGGAAGCATCATCATTTGTTCAGTGTTTCTTGACAGTAATCTGGGATAACCGAGATTGGTTATTGAGTCTCCCAATTAGACTATAAATCTCACTTTGAAAATTAAAACATAAACCACCATATCACCAACCATGCCCCAAAATGCACCAAATAAACAAACACAAGCAAAAAGAAGAGAACCATACTATGATCTAAAAGTACAATGTCAACTTCTTTTTGAGGGGAGGGAGACAGCACTTAGCCTTTTCTTAATTTTCATGTTTGCTAAGCAGAGATAATTTTGCTAATACCACAACTATGTGCACTCACTAAATGAGTTTAATCCCCATGCAAGGATGGAGACTCTGCTAAGAAAGGGTATTAAAAATTTTTATAGCACACTTGCTACTTAGGACTTTACTAAGTATTTTACTGTAGTTTCTTATTCAATATTTAAAAACTCAATGTAAAAAGTATTTCATAAATTAGGATGCTGAGGTTAGAAAAGCAACTTGTTTGTGAAAGCAGGCAAGGATTTGAGTTTATATCTAGACTCTAGAATCTTACCACTCTTATTAAATGTCCCTCAATTAGTTATATATTCCTACATGACATAAGCATTTAGGGGAAACTTCTGCATAGGTAAAGCTGAGTATGTTAAATGACCAAGTGTAAAAGTTTACTGAATTGATTTAATAAAAGAAAAAATATAATAAAGGCTAGAGTGGAAAATATAGTCTTCTAATCAAATACAAACTCTCATAAAATGTTTCATTTTCCTGATGGGTAATAATCAAAAAGAGAACTTACGTATTAGAAAACAGCTTTGACTCGTACTCTGTGAATAATTCATCAGCTTTACAGAAGACACAGCTGAAAGAGATTATCAGAGAATATTTACAAACACACAGAGCAATCAGATAGTTGCTAAAAGAGTGTATTTTATATTTAAAGAGGTATCTATTTTAGAAAAACATTACATGGTTTTTAGTATATAGTCCTTGAGTTGCTTTATTATTAATAATATGTATTTTTCTACTGGTCTGAATGAAAATGGAAAACTAATTTATAAGCCATTATTTCTTTTCTCAGATACAATTTAGCTTAATGGGATGATAGAATTTTGTTGTATGAATTCTCCGACCTACCAGTTGAGAGGCAGTCTCGCTGGTCGGAGGTGGCAGATTGTTGCAGATTCAATAACACTACGAGATGGAGGCTTCTCCAAGTTTTTGACAGCTTCTCTTACCAGCTTCTGGAACTTATTTAGCTCGTCCATTTGTGTGGTGAGTAAGAACTGAAGACCTCTGCAGTCGTGGAACCTGATTGCCATGACCGGCACCACACACAACATAAAGAAAAGAGTAATAGGTCAGTTTCCTCAAATTCAGAAGATGGTTGCCAAGTACAGTGTTACAGAAATAGTGTATTACATTTCCCCAACCACACTTGGGTAAGTTTTCCTCATCAGTGTGTCTGAGCGCACCTTAACAGCACTGGGTTGTCTGCTGTAAGATAGGATCTGAAAAAAGTGTGCAACAAATGTCTCTGTTTCAACTGCCTTTGTAAGATCAGGATTGCTATATTGTTTTTTAAAGGTGAATGTCTACAGATGTCGCTTCTGACATTCCTGCTTTACACAAAGATGTGACTACAGGAAAATAACGACAGAAACTTAGAAGAAGAAAAAAAATAGTCAAACAGCCAAAAGTCATACTCATAAAGAAAAATATCATTAATTTTTAATTAAGGTTTGTTTTTTGATTTTTCAGAACTGGGGTCAAACAAAGTGAGTTATGTTTCCAACCATTTTTTAATACTTTATTTAGAGACAAGGTCTCCCTAAATCATTAAGTTGTCCAGGCAATGCTCAAATTTGTGAATCTAGAGGGCTGAGATTCCAGGTGTGTAAGTAACCATCACCCCCGGCTCAAATTTTTAATTAAGCATTTACTGTATAGAAGGCACTTTGCCAATGTCTAAGGTGTTCATGAGTTATTCTTGTGCTCATATTACGGATGAAGATTACAAAATTAGGTATTTAGGGTTACAAAGTTATTACAAAGATTATCACGGGGCAAATTTACAAGGTAAACCTAAATATAGTACTTTTTAAAGATTTGTTTTTGTGAGGAGGATTGAACCCAGGACCTCATACATGCTAAGTACTCCTGGTCCCCCAGTAGTGCTCTTAGCCCTTCTGATCAATACTGGATGGAAAGTGCAGAGAAGAAAATTCAGGGATGTTCGTATATGGTTTTTTGAGAAGAAAAAAGCCTAGCCTAGTAAAAAATTAAACACTAGAAAATATAAAGGTGATTTGTTTGATTTTTTTTTTTTTTGAATTGAGAATTGAACTCAGAACCTTGCCATACTGCTGAGCTATATCCCTGGCCCTGACTGCTGTTTAAAAGCATACATTTCTCCTTTCTGAAATGACATCCATGAATGGTTCAAAAACGCCTATAATTCTTCCCTGACGATTTTGTCAGTATCCCTCAGAATGAAACTGTTTCTTTTCTTCCACGGAGTTTGTGGAAAATACTCACTTTCCTTCACTGTTACATTTACTTTCTGCATATACTCATATTTCTCCAGATGTTCATGGGTTGTGCCTTTTTTATGAGCTGTAGGAGGTAAGGATTACTCATATCCCTTTTTTAAAAAACATAATAGGCAGAGAACAGCTGCTAAGTGATTTCTAAAGAACTGTATAGCAACTTGAATAAAGTTAGGTAAAGCATCAATATTCACACAAAGAAAATGAGGTTTTTAATTTTTAATGTATTAGAAATTTAAATTATTTTCAAAAAATAACTTTTGATGCAACAGGAAGAAGTAGTTTTGGAAAGTTTCTCTCCACTCATTCAAACCTGGGCCATGTGAATTAGGTGAGCAGTATCCCTTATCACTTACCTGGTTTCGGCAATGTTCCCTCTTCTAGGGTCTTTAGACGAAAGAGAAATAAATACTAACAGTGACGGGCAACCCTTACACACCACCCTACATGGTGGACATTACTCTAAGCGAGAGCTTTCTCGGTACTGATTTCCACGTCAGTGCTGCAGTTCTGCAGACAGAGAAGCCAAGGCTCAGCGTTTAATAGCCTTTCCAAGGTCAGAGTCCACAGGTGGAGCTGTGAGCCCTGCAGTCTGACCAGAGAAGCCCCTGTACTCGTCATGTCTAAGCCACACAGCTTAGACAGACAGTGACAGAGAGGTGTGACAGACCGAATGGCAAGTGCAAATAACAGCTTTTGAGACATCATTTTGCCGGGGGGTAGGGGGGTGGTACCAGAAATAGAACTCAGGACCTTGCACTTGCTAGGCAGGCTCTATGCCATTGAACTATATATCCCTGGCCCCTCAAGACATCAATTTCATGCCGAACTATAAACAATAGTTCAAAGAGGTATCTCAATATACAGTAACGTAAGAAACTTTACTTATCTATAGAGAAATGTTTACCTTTACACAATCTGAATCATGTTTCGTTATTTTCTACTTACATAGTGGTACGATATTTATGATAGAAACAGCCATATTTATGTATTAGTAGCATGCTTATATGCTGTGCACCATTATGTGTTCTGCTACAACACTTAATTTCCCATACTGAGCAGACATTTCTTTAGGTTAAACCACTTAGGCCACTTTTGATAAGAAGTGAATGTGTCCTTTGGGAAGAATTATTCACCATTTACAATTCAAGAGCAACAGGCCAACGTATCTCTGAAGACCCCGAAGAATGGTAACTGTTGGAAAGAAGATAGGCGGTGAGAGTATGTAATTCTGATTGAAGAGCTGGGTCTTGGGGGCTCTTGCTGCTTCGCTTGCGGAGAATGAATCACACATGGGGAACATGATGTCTCATATCAAGGACAAAGGCTACTTTAATTTTTGCTTGAATTTAGCTTTGGGTATATCCATTAAAGAAAATACTTAAAAAAGGTTTTAAAAGGCTCTGAAAAGAGACATTTTAAAATGGCTAATACAGTATAATGGAAACAAGGACATTCCTTTTAGACTTGCATCTAATATTTTTGTTTGAAATGCACTCTTTACAAATATAAAATTCATAACCATGATATATTCTAATATTTAACTGTACCTCCTGATATTGAATGATCTAAATATTTGGGGTGATTACTCAGTTATTTCACTGTATTATTGTCTTACTTCTCTGACATAGAAAGCTTGTCAGTCTGTTGCTTGTAATTGCTGGTTATTTCATTTCGTACTCTCTGAACCAGTTCCTCATCCTTAGAAAATTCTATTGCTCCATGGATTACATTCAGCCACCAAGGAGAATTAGAATGAATCTGTGAAAAATAAAATAGGTGATCAATTAAAATTTTTTTCTTTAGTATTCACTAAAGAAAAATCACTGACATCACTGGGAAGGAAGGTCATAAAAATTCAAAATAAGCAATAAATGCTATTCTCAAAAGAACTGTAACAGAAGGGAGACAAATATACATCTCTACACACTGTATGAATATCTTTTGCATACATATTAAAGAAAAAACCATTTCTTGACTAACTTGGATAAATGAAATTTACTGTAATGCATATGTATAATCAAACTGTTAAAAAAGTCAAAATAAAAATTCAGTACAAACTGTCTATGTGAAAAAATGACAGATCCCCTTGGCATAAAAATGAAAGCCCTCCTTCTAATTTTTGGTTAAATTAATTAGAGTCTACTGAATAAACAGTATACAGTAACTAACAAAATTATATGGCTAAATAACAATTAATTAATGAGTTAGAAACATGTGGAGACATTGACTTCAGACTTTAAAAGAGACTGTATTCGTGTAAATTGCTCCTTAGACTTTGCTTCTAATATCATAAAGGAGACTTTTTAGAAAGGACAAATGGTATATAGTTTGTAAGAAAAATAATATTTTTAGTTCTGATTTTTTAGTATCCTAAAATATTTTAGAAATATGTATATCTAAAATTTTGGAGGTTATTCAGGCTGGGATACAGCTCAGTCGAATAAGCGCCTGCCTGGCAAGCACAAGGTCCTGAGTTCAATGCCCGGTACCGCAAAAAAAAATAAGAAAAAATAAAAGGAGGTTATTAAAGTCTATTTTTTCCAAAAGATAACTGGTTATAAACCTAAGATAAAAAGAAATCCACTATAGCTTAAAGAAACGAAAACCTTGAAAAGCTAACTTATCTATGCTTCTATTCATTCAATGAAAAATAATGTAACCATAAATAAACTCAAATTGTAGGGAATGTGCTGTGTGCTAAGAATTCCAAGGTAAATCACAAAGTCCAAGTCTTTTCTTGTTATGACTGAAGTTGAGAATGTCCCCCAAGAGCCTCATGTGCTCAGGGGTAGGGCTTCTGGAAGGGAACTGAATCACGTGGGCACCACAGCTGACTCGCCGCTAGGAGGCAGGCCTGTTTGGAGGTGGTCACCAGGACCAGCCAGGTGGGACTGTCTCCCTCTCTGCCTCCTCCTCCTTCCTCTGCTTTTTGGCTACCATGGCATGAGCAGCTTTTTTCCACTGTACTTCTCCGCCATGCTGTTCTGCCTTTGATACAGCCAACCATTCACTGTAACCACAAACTAAAATATACCTTGCTTTCCTTAAGCTGTCATGTCAGGTAATACATCCCATAATGAAAAAGTAGCTATGGCAGATTTTGGTACTGAAAGTGGGATACTGAGAGCATGAGCATATCGTTTATAATCCTTTGGTTTACAGAAGAGTTTAGAAAGGTTTGCAGATATAGGCTAAAGAAGCCCTAGAACACTGTAAGCTGAACTTGATGAAAGATTCTAGTCAGAGGTTAGACCAGAATGCTGGTAAAAATGCAGACAGTAAAATCCGGCTCCAGTAAAATCTGGGCTCCAGAAGTTTGTCAGAAACAGGGACTCCATTGCAGTTGGACCCTAGGCCATGTGTATTATGCTCTGGTAGACAATAGGTCTACATTTTGATCATGTACTATGAATTGTGGCAGACTGAAATTAAGGGCAGTGGACTAATTAATCTGGTGGAGGAAATTTCAAGACAGTCCCATGTTCAGACTCTATAGTTTTACCGCTTGCTGCCTTTATTGAGATTTGTAGTTAGAAATTGAACAAAAAGTTTTGAGTTTCACAAGAAAGGAAGGTTCAGTGAAATTGAGGTCTGTAACATTTTCACTGAGAATAAGGCTGCTGAAATGTGAGAAAGAAGCCACATATTTTGAGTTAGGACAATAGGAAAGATGTGTTGAGGGCACCTGAGAAACTGAAAGACCCTGCCCTTTGCTGAGAAAGTGAAAGACTGCTTTGAAAAGTGAGCCCTAGAGTGCTCTGCTCTTCTAGGTCAAAGGCAGAAATGTTTTCCAGAGTCCAGCCATCCAGGTACTTAGGGAACCAGTTACTGCTGGACGCGGTTGTAGACTGTGGCACCACCACCCCTGCTGATTTTATAGGTGTGCGAACTGTTAGAGTTGTGGGGTTAAGGAGGCTTCCACCCAGACTTCAGAAGAAAGTCTGGGATGTTATATATGTGATACAGTGTGTCTCTACGAGAGTGGAAGCTGGAGAAGCCAGGAATGCAGAATGTCTAAGGAGGCTGCAAGTGGAAAGCAAAGCCAGCTCAAGAGAGAAAGGTTACAACCACAGGCAATGTCACAGAGGTCGGGTTGCCCATACTGTTTGGAAATCACTTCTTTGCCCCAGGTACTGAACATAGAACCATAGGATTTAATGTTTGTCCCCACCTGTCCCACTGGTTTCTAATCTTCTCTTTTGGAATGAAAGTGTTTACCCTTTGCCATTGTATGTTGGTAGCAACATTGAACTCATTGTTTTTTTTTTTAAACAGGCTAACAGCTAAGAGTTTGCTCTCAGTCTCTGAGACTTTGGACTTGGACTTTTCAGCACTGTTAGAACTGCTAAGGCTTCGGTGACTCTTTGAGATGAACTGAAAGCATTTTGCATATGGGCTGCACAGGCATCTTTTGGGGCCAGGGTTGAGATATATGGTTTAGACTGAGAGTGCCCCTCAGAGGTGGGGCTTTGGGAAGATGAAGGGACTACAGGGTGCTGCAGCTGGCTTACTGTTAGGAGGTGGAGCGCAGTTCCAGGCAGATCACTGGAGGGAGGCCTGGAAAGGCCCCTCTCCCCTGCCGGCTCCTCCCTTCTTCCTTTGCTTCCTGGTCACCATGATGTGGATCAACTTTGCTATTATGCCCCTCTGCCACGCCACTTGTTGTCTTGGTGCCAGCTGACCATGGACTGTAGGTATGAGCTGAAATAAAACTCTCTTCCTGTATGCTATTGGTGTCAGATATTGTGTCCTTGTGATGAGAAAGCAAGTAAGACACTCCCTAAACAAAAGGAAAAATCCAACATGCACTGGGGTGTGGTAGGACATGCCTATAATCCTAGCACTTGGGAGGCTGAGACAGGAGGATTGTTATGAGGTCCAGGCCAGCCTAGGCTACAAAGTGAGCTCAAGGCCGGCCTGAACTATGTAGTGAGATGCTGTCTCAAAAAGACACTTCCCCCTGCCCAAAAAAATCCAGAACGTTATCTGGAGATGGACACAAGAAACACTGCACTTAAGGGACATACTTTTCTTTGGAGCTCACGGATGGTCTGCTGCACAGGCTGTAAAGCTTGCTGGGCTTCAGCTACTTCTGTATTACACTTGCTCATGTAGTGTTCCCGTAGCTGTTTAGCCTGTAATGAAACAGAAAATAAATATAAACTTTCACATTAGGCTCAGAAAGTAATCTTATAGGGTGTTTCAACAACAAGGTGGCCACTATATATATTTACTTGATTTGAACATAAAACTCTACAAGTATACTATAGAAAACATAAAATTCATACTAGAAATTTCTAAGCTATATACTACAGAGAACTTTGTCTACAAATTTAAGAAATCCTAAAAATTTCTCTCTCAAATTTCTATTTGTTTTTTAATTAGAAAAAATAAAGAAAGAAAAACAAATAGTAAACTTTCAAAATATCAACCAAAGGACATCTTTCCAACTATTTATTATATGTATTATTACAGCTTCTTAGAATTATTATAATTTTAAAATAATACTTGAAAATATACAGCTGTTGTGGACAGGACAGTGTTCCCCCCAAATTCCAATGCTGAAGTCCTAATCCCTAATGTCAATGGTATGTATGTAAGTATTTTAAAATTACTTTTATTTTTCCCAAACCATGATGGGTTTTAGAGACCATTTAAGGCAGTAACTGAGATTAAATAGGGTATGAGGTTAGGGCTTTAATTTAATATGATTAGCAGTACCTTACAGGAAGGAGATACCACAATGTCTGAGCAGGAAGGAAAGGCCATAGAAGCATATATTGAGAAGGAAGGCGAGGCATTGCTAAGCCATGAAGAGCTGCAGGAGAAACTAAACCAGCCACCACCTCCAATTTGGCCCCCTACCCTTCAGAACAGTGAGAAACAAATTCATGGTGCTTAAGCCAGCTACTCAATGTATTGTTTGGGCAGTGTCAGCCTCATTTACATTTGTAAGAGAATAACCACATAATGTTTAAGTAATCAAATTATTTTATTTTTTTACATATGAGTATTTTGTTCTTATAAATTCAACATTAGGAAACATAAAAATTCTTCCCTTTCTTCCATTCAACTGCAATACTCAACTGGCCTGAGAAACAATTACATGGCTAAGGAACAGGGATTACGGCTAGCATATGTGACAGTGGAAGGAGAACTAGGAAGACCGCTGAACTGGAAATCCTGATGCTGTCATTCAGCAGAGGCTGAACCACATAAAATTGCCAATATTTGATCATTTTGACTCACAAAAATGTGAGAATTTCATATGGCTCAACTGAAACAGATATGTCTCTTTGGACTAGTCATTCACTTTTCTGGGCTTCAGTTAGTTCATTTGCAAAATGAGGAGTGGGAAGCAAATAGGTTTTTGGATATTATCCATTTCTGAGTACTGTGGCTTTACAATCTGTAAGACTTAGGAACAACAGTATCATGACCCCTTTGGAAATACAGTTACATAATATCAATGTCTTGCCTTACGATTCAGTTTTCCTTTTCCCGGTACAACCTTCCAATTAATGTTTAGTATAATTCCTTGGCTATAATTATTTGGCCTATGAATAGACAATTCAGTGTCCCAATGATAGTTTTGTATCACTGAAGGCACTGAGACATAGTGAATGGTTATATGAATGCATTAACTGGGAATGAGATTTCTTCTGAAAACTCTTAACACTTAGACTGCCATTGAGCCTCAAGAATGGTGCCTTTGAGATACATAGAGCAAAAGCAATAGCTGAATGAATATACAGCCCATGGACTGGGGAAAATATTTGGTAACCACATACTGTATCTGTTAAGGGCCATAGAGCCAAAATAGATATGTAACATAAACAACAGCAAGAAAACAAATAACCCAATTAAAAACGAGCCAACTACCTGAAAAGACCTTTCTCAAAAGAAGATATCCACAGGGTCAACAGATGGGTGACCAGGTGCTCAACATCGTTAACTATGAGGGAAATGCACATAAATATCACAGTGAGGTATCACTGCCTACCTCTCAGGATGGCTGATAGAGACAGAAGGGAAGCCCTATACACGTACAGTTGATGGTATTATAAGTCAATACAGTCATTACAAAAAGAGTATGAAGGGTTTTAAAAATTTCAAATTAACATAATAACCTTTGAACAATTTACAGCAATTTACAGCATCACTCCTTTCAAGGAAAGGTAACACTCACTGCACAGGGAACTGCTCTGAGAGAAATACCACTGAAAACCACCACATTATCTACCAATCTGACTTCCAGACAGAAATCCAAAGGAAATGTAATCAGTATGTCAGAGAGATCTGCACTCTCATGTTCACTACAGCATTATCAGTAATAGCCAAGGTGTGGAGTCACACTGAGTGTTCATAAACTGATGAACTGAAAGAAATATGGTACCAGCCCACAATGGAATTCTATTTAGCCATCACAGAGAAGGAGCTCCTGTTACAACACAGAACCTGAGGGAAACTGTGCTATATAAAAGAAATCGCAAACAGAAAAACAATGCTACACGGTTTCAATTATATGTGGAAAGCAGAGTGTAGAATAGCGTTACCAGGACTGTAGAGATTGGGGAGGTATAAGTTGAAGAATACACAATACTTTTCGTTGGACAGGAAAAATAAGTGAAAGGAGATCTGTTATATAACATAATCACTACAGTTAACATTGTACTTCATATGTGAATATGGCTGAGTAGATGCTAAATGTTTTCACGGTAACAATTACGAATGAGGTAACAGGGATAGGTTAATTAGCTTGATTTAGCCACTCTACAATGTCTGTGTACATCAAAAGATTATTTTGCACATTGTAAGTACATATATATGTTTGGCAATTAAAATAGTTTGTTAAGAAATAGCTGTGCAGTCAAAGGGCTATACACCGTTATAAAAATCTCATTTTCCTTATCATGTTGTTTCAATTAAAGGCTCCAATTACCGGTTCAATACATTTCAACTATCTACTCTTCATATTTTAGCTTTTTTCTTCTTCTTTGATCTTCACATAAAAATGGTAAAATTCCTTGGGAGAATTAACATAATAACCTTTGAACAATTTACAGCAATTTACAGCCTCACTCCTTTCAAGGACAGGCAACACTCACCACATAGGGAACTTCTCTGAGAGAAATACCACTGAAAAGCTCAGTTGATTTTGTACCTTGTATAACATGAAGCAAGGTAGACAACGTGCAAATATTTTCATATTTACTAAACTACATCTTTTGTAGACAGCAATGAGATCAGCAGTTTCCTTTCTTTCTTATTGAAGGTGCAGCTACAACAAATATTATCATGTAACATATTTGTACACAGATTACCGGAGAAGCAAAATCAGATGGAGCATTGCCATTCTTTGCTGCTCAAAATCACCATTACAAAGTTTGGAACTTCAAAGCGACTGGAAAGCATAGTTGCATTTACTTAAATGTGCAACCTAGTAAATATCAACTAGATGGAGCATAAAACTTGAAAAAATCCTCTTACAGACAGAACAAAGATAGTAATTACCTCTTCCTCAAGACAACCATCTCGCAAGGTAGGTGGTATCCCTGGGTGCTTGGCCACCAACAATTCCATCAAGTTATGGGTAGCATGAAGTCTCTACAAACACACAGAAAGCAGTAAAAATGACAGCAGGACAGTGGGATCTAAAAAGAGCCTAATACTAATACGGCATACAGCACTCAGAGTTAAGAACATTACAAACAGTTTGCCTCTAAAACAATTTGAGTACCACCATGCCTGGAGAAGAGTGACATCAATTTCATAGCAAAGGTCTTAAGTCATAATGAAATGAATTTTCTTCTGTTAAAAACATAGAGCCTTAAGCAGTATAGCTCTATGTTCAGTAGACTATGTAGTATAGGCACATTTTTCCCTGTTATATGTGCATTTGTCCATACAGTATGAGAAACCCAAATCAATCCAGGGAAGAAGAAGGGTTGACTGCACTGACTTGATTCCTTTTCTCCTGGAAAATGAGTTGGAGTGAGCCTAGCAATTACATTATGATAAAAGTAAGGACAATATAACATGTAAGGAAACAGGATTGTGAGCTGGACATGCTGAGCTTAAGGGGTGAAAAGGGGAGGAGCTGTATGGTAAAGATTTTATAAGAGAAAACTATATTTTATGTCTCTGCATTATACATAATACATTTCATACTGTGATACTGAGTTTGTACGTGGCTAGAGGTACACTCTGGAATCAAAGGCTATGAGAAGAAATAAAATGAACGCAGTTTCTAGCTGCCAAATAAACATTTTATTTGGGTCGACAGGTAAGGCTAAAGGATGGCTGGGACAGAATTCCGTTATAATCTAATTGGGGCAAGGAATATGAGTCACTAAAGGCCTATTCTATCTAGCTACACATTACTGGTCACAGTACCAATCTATGTAGTCTATTTTACAAGTTACTTAAAATGCCACAGAGCTAAGGGTCTTTTCAAGATGGTTTCTTAGATAACATAATCAGTAGCAGTACCTGATTTAATAGCAAAAGTAAAAGTGCAAATGGCAGTAGAGAAACTCAAAGGGGTAGAAACTTTCCTCCCCTATGTGAACTTGTAGAAGACAACTCATTATTTTCCGAATACAGTGGTAAAAGGGCAAGAATACTTGTGGTCTCTTTCCATCATCATAAGATCATAAAATGTGTAAACATTTTATCCCAGGGCAAGAGTGTGGCTAAACTGGCTGGACAGGGTGAGGCAGTCAACAGATTACGCTTTACTGGTCAGTGGGTTACTGCAACTAAAAATCAAACTAAAAACCTTGTTCTTCAGTCCTGAGCTCAGGCGCACTGGGTTTACACACACGCCCACCCTTCTACTTTGTTTCCTTTCATCAACAGCAGAGTATGTGTTCTTCCTTCTCCCATGAGGTGAATCCGCTTGTGGAGGTCAAGGTCCTCCTCCATGCTGTACCTGACCCACAGAGAACACAAACAGACTCCTGTTCCTCTCCTCCCGCTGCTCCCCCACTCATTCCAACAAGAGCCACCATGTCATATCATCTGAGCGTGTGCGTCTCAAGGTCTTTATTCTTAATAGCAAAGAAATCATTTCACCTACGACTCAAGTGTAAACTTGTCAAAATTAATAAAAGTGGTTTTTAATTCCTATTCAGCTAGAGAGCCTGGTCTCTGGTCCACTGGACAAAACCAAGAAATGGAAAAGGTATCAGTGTTATAAATGAAATAGCCTAGATCTCCCTGAATGACTCTAAAAATGAAATTAGACTATTGGATAGCTTCTTAGTCTTAGTTCCATGGCTCAATCTAACTCATTTTTTTTTCTTTTTAGTAAAAACTATATGAATAAACACTGTGATGTTTATTTACAACAATGATAAAATTGACTTAATCCAGTCTTTGAAGTACAAATAATTTGAGCTACTTTTCTGACATAGACAATAGATTTATCTTGTCAGACTTTAGTCAAGACTGGCCAAAGCAGAGAGAACAGTGGTGATTCTTAACTTTACTAAAATACGTATTACTTTTGGTGCCTAACACAAGGAATGTGCCCCTAGCTGTATCTCTAGTGACTGTAACTCAAGTAATCTTTATTCTTTTAAGCATTCAGAAAAATTATTCTGTATAAAACAGAGTATGTAACTTGGGACTTTTTGTTTTTTGGTTTTTACTTACTTGAAGTGAATCAGTTTTGAGTTTTCCTTTGTGTTCCTCAGAGGAGCGTAACACTTCTCGGTACAGTTCTGCTGCCAAAACATACTCTCCTAGAGAAATAGAATGTATTTAAAGCAGAAGAAAGTAGTAAATTTGGGGCTGGAGGTACAGCTCAGTGGGGTAAGTGCTTGCCGCTAAGCACTAAGGCCCTGAGTTCGATCCCCGGTCCCGGAAAAAAAAAAAAAAAACTTACATGTGAAAGTAGTAAATTTAACTCCAGGCTAACAGTTACCTAAAATCTAAAATCATCTACTATATCTTAATGATTATAGCTCACTTTTGGGGGGCTAGTGCCAGATATCAAGTCCAGGACACTGTGCATATTATGTAAGAATTCTACTACCGAGCTACACTTTCAACCCTTAAATATTTTTTCAAGTAAAGAAATCTGACCTGATAGTAACACAATTATCCCAGTTTAAGAAATAAAAAACCTGATCACAGTTTCTTCCACAGAATTTTACAATGTCCTGAAATTGCAATAGGATATATTATAATCAAAATATATTTCCAAACTTCTAACAATGATATCCAAAAATGATCTGAATTGACTTTTAACTTAGATAGTTAATACTCCTCTTTCAAATAAAAGGATGTCTATTAATAGCCACTATAATTTGAAATTAGGGATGAATTTGGGATAATTATAGCATTTATAAATACTTATTCAAGATGGTATGACCAACCTACACATAATTCTCAGAAAAAATCATATACTACTCATTGTAGATATTGTGGCTATAAGCCATTAGGCCAAAATACTTTGCCATTAAAAGCTACATTTAAAAACATAAAAATTTTTTCATTTGTGGTCACACAAATCATAATTAGTCTGAAATGCATGCTTTTTTGGTTTCTAATTAGCAGTTCAGTCACATAAAGCAATTTTAAAAAGTGTCTATTAAAATATAGGTTGGCAAACTATGGTCCATGGATCATATCTGACTCTCCACAATTTTATAGACCCCAGTAGGTGAGGATGGATTTTACATTTTTACTTCATTTTTTATTTTAGGCAGTGGTGCTGATCAAAGTCTGGACCTTGTGTGTGCTAAGCAAGCGCTCTACCACTGAACTATCACTGCAGTCAAGTTTTTGCATTTGTAAGCAGTTTTAAAGATTTTTAAATGGTAATATTTTGTGACACGGGAAAATTAGTTGGAGTTAGGATCCACAAATAAGGTTTTACTGAAATCTGGTTACACTCATTCATGTGCTGTCCATGGCTGCTTTTACACTGCAAGGGCAGAGCTAATTAGTGGCACTGTGATCTTATGTAAAGCTGAGACTATGCAGTCTGGCTGTTTATAAAAAAATTCAATCACATCTGAAAGGAAAGGGGACATAAAACTTGAGTAATATAATCTATTTGTTGCTTGTGGGAAAATTCAAAACTGGTAAATTACAAATACAATTAAAATCTAAAGTGATAATCGGGGGGATTTTTTATCAACAAAGATATCAAGTGGAAATTTGTTGCTAAGTAATTTTCCCCCCTCATTATCCCATATACTTGCTTCTCTTTTTAAACTAGGTTTATAAATATTGTATATTTATGGGCTGTGTTCATAGCCATAACAGGCCTTTTATATATACAGATGCACAGTTTTGTAAGTGTGTCAGTGGCTGGTTTCTCTCCCTGAAAGCTGATATATACATAAAATATATATAACATAAAATCTTTCATTTCACTCAATAGTAAGTGTACAGTTCAGCAGCATTATTACATTCACACAATTGTGTAAAACATTTGTTTTTATACTTCTGCTTTATATCTAGTGCTATCAGTTTTCTAATACAAAACTTCCTAAAAAATGTATTTTTCATAGTATTACAGACTGCCAATTTCAACTCACTTCGGTGAGATTACTTTCATGATAATACAGCCACATTACATAATGTCGAAGTAACACTCAATTATCTTCCCATAGTGAGTTATCAAATTTGTTTTCAAATTCTTGATTGATACTATTCAATAATCACATACTCTACTAGTATTTATATTATCATTTATAGAGAATAAACCATTTAAAAATTTTCCCTTCAAAATCACTGTCCTTTTTAAAGAAGGTACTAGTGATTGAATCATAACATAAGTACCTGACTTTGAACTACTCACTATAATGCTATGAATGGACATGCTTTCTGAAGACATAAAGTATGTACAGTCAGTAAGTTACATAAACTTTAGCCAAGTTTGGAAATATCCATTCTTAGCCACTCGATGGCACTAAACCTTCCCAGTAAACAAAATGTGCTGGATTTAACAGCAAAACTGTCATTTTCTGAAAAATATCTGTAGAAAGCATGTTGTTCAAACTTTGGAATAACACCACGTGTTTAACAGTACAGTCAGTGAAGCCCTACGAATAGTCATTACATAGCACATGTAATTTTATATATAATACAAGCAAATCTCTTCTATAATTTGAAATCTAGAATTCTTTTAAAAGGAAATGTAACTCTGACAGATTTTAAAAAGTTCTGCACAATGATTTTTATTGAATGGAACCTATTTAAATTACAGTCAGGAGTATGTGAAAATGTCTCTCTTTTATTTGAGACAAGTTCAGGCTTGTCTTGAACTTGCTATGCAGCCCACGGTGGGGCTGAACTCATGGCAATTCTCCTGCCTATGCCTACTGAGTGCTGGGACCACAGGCGTGCGCCACCACCCCTGGCAGGAAGCGTCTTCTGTGGAGAATGGTAACTTTCGGTATGATGCACTCTCCTCATGGGAGACGGCAGAGCCATCGGCTTCTACCTTTGATGATGTGGATGCCCGCCAAGCCATTGAGGGCACAAACAAGCTGCCGGTGTGCTTCTTCACATTCGGTCCCGCACTTCTTCTGCAGAGATGTCAGCAGCTCCTCCATGGTCATGGTGCTGAAAGAAAAGGTGGACTGCTGAAACCAGAACGAGAACCCCAGTGGTAAATTCCCCGGTGGGAGTGCCACACATGATGAAGTCTGTGTGGTACCATCTGTGTTTTTTCTTCAGTTCCATTTTTTGAAATTAGTATTGCTTTTAATTTATTTATTACTATTCTTGCAAGCATTCATCTATCTGATATCATCACTGTTTAAATTTTTATCAGATTTCAGAGTTAAGGGAGAAAGAAACTACAAAAATCTCCCTCAAATACAAAGTATAAAATTAGGTTCAACATGGTGGCATACCCCTGTAATCCTAATACTTGGGAGGCAGAGGGAGGATTACCATGAGTTTGAGGATAGCCTGGGCAACATAGTGAGTTCAAGGCCAGTCTCAACTATGTAGCAAGACCCCATCTCAAAAAACCAAACCAAAACTACATATTTAGAAGAGTATAGGTTTAGAATGTAAAACTGGCTCTGAATCCCACCACTGCAACTTAATCTGCTTAAAAAAAAAGAGAAAGATCCTTTAAGGACCAGGTTAAACATTTCTACCATGAAGCTGTGTAACCTTAGCCAATAAATTAGAAACAATTTCCACAGCAATTTTTATGCATGTTTTTGAAATTTATCATGCTTGCCTTGTACTATATAAATCTATCATCTTTGCTATTTCCCCAATTCGTATATAATTTACTCAAAGTCAAGGATAAAATCTGTCCTCTTTGTATCTTTTACAGGACCTGAAGTGTTTCTTCCTATTGCCAGGTGCTAAAAATTAGGCCAGTTTCTATGACAACAGATTTCTGGGACAATAGAATATTACAGATACAATTTCCCTCATATTTTTGAATGGAAAACCACATATAGCTAGCACAATTATAAAGAGAATATATGATCATAACCAAATTTCTCAGTGTGGGAACAAAGAAATATAGGAAGAACAAAAACTTCACATCTGGAGTTTAGTCAAAAACAAAGAAACAAATGCAATAGAAATCCCCAATGAATCCTAATTTAAAATAAAAATATTCAAAACCATTAAAATAATTCCAATGTGATTCTCTTTCACAAATGAAGCTGGATACAAAGAAGTACTATCACACTCACTAAAATTAGCTGAATAAAACTGTGAGGCCAAAAGGTACTCGGCTTAAATATTATTTGTTACAATGGGACTGTCAGCCACAGCTGACAGTCCCACAGCAGAAGGAAATAGAGAATAAGACCTTTTTTGAAGAGGCAAGAACTCCCCACGCACAGCCTGTGGGTGGCAGCAGGCCTGCCTGAGCCTTAGCAATGGGTACAGGATGGAGGTGACTGTCCTTCGGTCCAGGCTGCTGAGCTTCAGGGCCCAGTCAGAAATCTTCCTGAGTTTGACCACAGCATCCTGGCAGCACACCTCATGCTGCCGGTGATAGAAATGTCTCTCAACTGGGGAGAAGTGCAGCCAGTGCGTCTCCTCAGTCTGCGGCGGTATCTGAATCTGCAATGAGGAGTTAACAAAGGTTTCATCCCAACGCTTTTTCTTCCTCTTGTAATATTCTTAATCAATAAACACTTATCACACTGACTTGGTCGATGACATCTTTCTTTGCAGACCTCCACAGTATCTTGGCAATAAAGCTGTAGAGATGCTGAGGATTTTTCTTGCGGTAAGGGCGATAGAGAAGCCGAACCCACCAGTGTTTGACAGAATAAGGTTCGATACCAAGAAAGACCACTAACCCGAAAAGATCTGAAAATAAAGACAGCCAAAAGCACACTGAAAGTAACTGTTTTGGTACTTCGGCATTACTATTTTGAATAAACTCTTTCACAAACATTACAAAGTACATAGCACTTTTCATAAATTAAAATGTAGCGTTAGAGTCTCTTCAACCTGAAATTTAAGTCCAACTCAATTTATATTTTTTGAGGCCTATTTTTGATCTAGGTTTTGCTCCAGGTGCAGAAATATCACAAAGCTTATAGAATTATCACGAAGTCTGTACTTACCCAAAAGTCTGAAATTATCTTCAGAGACAAAAAGAACTATCTGGGTATGCTTGACAAGATATACATAAGAAATAACATATGTCAACACAAGATTTACTAGATCAGAAATAACATTCCTAATCACTTAACTGATAGGAAGAATATCCTCTGATCCAATATTCTATAACCTTTCACCAAGTAATTTCACTCTAATAAATAAGACTAAGAAAACAACAATAACAACAACAGACAAGATTTACTCATAGTATACAGACTAAAAGTGATTCACAGGAAGACGAAGCTACGGTACCATCATAAAATAGAACTAGTCTCTGATTAAGTAGATCTTCCATTTATTAGTTTAGAGCATGGTGATTCTTATATATCACTTGATTAAGCACACTCAATTTTATATTTAATTTTCTCACATATCCTAGGTATTTTCCATGTATTTATTTGTTATGAATCTTTTTAACATATGGAAACTTAGGATCTACATGAATCCTCACATAAAATATATATGGCAAGCTCAAATGAAGATTTACAAGTGTGATTGAAATTTTTTTCTATATTACTAAATTTTTACAATAGATATACATTCTCTTCAAAAGGCATAACAAATTGTTACAAAAAGATATCATCCTACCTATAACGTCTATTTGAGGATGAGCAACAAACTTAGACTGAATCAAATTATTTTGCTGGTTTCTGGGACTTAACAACCTTTGAATGAGCTGAAAGTTCCCTGCATATATGAAGCGATCCATGGATTTATATTTCAGCTCAAATTGTCTGCGTGCTACTCTTCTCTGAGATTCTAAAAGTGTTAAAAATGTCTGTTAAAACAAAATTCATATCTTTTTGGCCAAACAGGCTTTTCTTCTAGTGTTACTCACTGGTGAACATTGTTTCCACCAGTATTTGCAAGCAAATCAGAAATCTTGGCATCTCTTGATCTACCACCAAGCCTTGCTGATTTTCCCTATCCATGTTTATGCATTTCTCAGTGATGGTGAACCTTTTAGAGCCCAAATTCACCCCAAAATCTACGTATTTATTTCAAAGAACCAGCAGTGCAGTTAAACCTGAATACTGAGGTTCAGAGAAAACGATTCATATATTAACATCTTTTGTCTTAAAAGAAAAACATAACAGCAGAGCTGTCATTGTATAAAAATACTTTGTATTGAAAGGTGAAAGTCTGCATTTGACATGCTTTTGCACAATTGCTTATGCATGCTGATAATTTATCAGACCTTGGCTGGGGCCACTTGGCTTCTGCTGACAGAGAGGGCTCTGTGCTCCTGCTGCAGCACACATGCTATAGATTCCCCATCACTGCTCTTGGACAACTTTAGTGCAAATCCAAAGAACTAGCATCATTTCCGAAGCATACCTCTCACAGCTAATCACTGTTACACTAATTTCCACACTGCTCTTCTTCTATGCCATTCTCCATACTGCAACTAGGGTGATACCTGAAGGGCAACGCTAAGCACAAGGTGGCTCCAGACCAATGTTAAATCCTTTCAATGGCTATTCTTCTTAAAATGCATGTTTTCCCCACCAGCTTTCTGTACTCTTAACTGTACTGACAGTGTTGTTTTCCTCCTGCTATGTGCCTCAATTTCTTTGTTCCTATGTAACAAAGAGTTAATTCTTTCCTCCCCACTCCCTCTACTCAGGTTAATGCTTTAGATCTCAGTTCCTTCTGCCCTCACATGATGCCTGCTTCAGGAAGCAGACTTTGTTAAAATTTTATATTTTTCTCATTTGTGACAGTCATCTAAATTCCACTGTATTTTCTCATAAGAATTTTATATACATTGTTTCCCATTTAAACTGTACACTCAGTAAGTTCATGGACTTTGTCTATTTTTGCTCACTGTGATACTTCACAAAGAGTAGATGAAACAATAAATGCATATAGAGAATTTAAACTATTTATAGTCAATACTTTCAAAGAAACTAAAATAAATGACTAAGTAGAAAACAAAAACCAGAAAAAGTGGAAGCAGCTATCATTCATTACATACAGCTTGGCATTAGACACACACTAAAGGCCTAGCAAATTACAGAATGAAAACACTACTCTCATTTCTTTGCTCAACATGTGGCCAATCTGAGATTAACCAGCTCTCTGGGTTGTTACTAATTAATAGATCAAAAATGATATATCTCTAGCAGGCTAGCATGTTTCTTAAATGGGGTGGAAGGGGAAGGGTGCAATTTTGCTCTGCAGGGGACACCTGGAGCTGCCTGGAGATATCTGTAGTTGTAAGAATTACCCCAGTGTAGCCAGCATCTAGTGTCAGTGTCTCAACACCCTAATTCACAGGACTGTCCCCATCCAAAAAGAAGTATCCACCTCCCCAAAAGAATTATTAGGCCAAAATACCAAGGTCAAGAAACTCTAGTTGAAGAAAAAATAAGTGAAACTTAAATTTCCAAATATAGCATAGTATACCTTGGGCAAACTAATGTTCCCACTGTAACTAGGAAAACACCAGACATAGTAGGGAGAATATACAGAGATACCAGAGTTATGGAAGCAAAGAGAAAAAGTACAATTCCTGAAAGCTTGGCCAAGCAGTTTTTAAAGTCACTCAGGGCATGAACAAACTCTTGGGCATAATTAGCTGACTGTGGAGGTAGATTCACAGGTATACACATATGCCAAAACTTTTCAAATTTCACATTTTAAATACAGTTTTGTATTCATTTACACCTCAGTAAAGCTCAAACAATTCAAAAGCTTTTGTTAAAGTTATTTAAGAATTTACTGAGTAACAAGGACGCAAAGGGACCCGCCAACATCATGTATCACCAAAATAACCTCCTTTGCTCATACTCTCTCAACATTACAATGAAAGAAAATAACTCTAATAGTCATGTTCTTTTTTTACTGTACCCTTCCGGCAAACTTTTCAGCGGAATGAGATCTAACACCTAATCTCTATATTTTTTTTATAATTACCAAATGTGAAAGCAGACTACTGAATCTGCCCTTTTAATGAGGCTGATATTCTCTAAATATCTTCATGTAACACTCAAATTGTGTGAATTTTTTAAAAATGCCGAGTATACACCTTCACAGATTGTCTAAGCCTCTGTGGATGCCAAGCGCATCAATAAGAGAAGTTAGGTACAGGGTTTATGGGAACATACGTCTTTGCACAACTTATGTTAATAATGAAATATGTACCTTTTCCTAGGAAGTATTTTTCCTCTAAAAATAACTACTCAGGTCGTAGTAATAGATGTTGGTATTTTTATTTTGGCAGATAGTAAGTTATCCTGCTCAAATCAAAGATAATATGAAAACTTCAACTTTCATAAAGGTAAATTTTGAAGTTGAAAGTATATCTAAAATTTATAATTTAATTACATTTTAAGGATAACTTTCCATGAAATTTGCATAAATATTTATTTATAGTTATAAATATTCACATCTTGACTAAATATTTTAAAAATGCAGCATCTTTTCCATTAAAATATATGTGTAGAGAGAGACTAGACAATCATTTAAGGAATGGCTGAAAGGAATACTACTACGGTGTGACATCATACATATGGTGTGACATCATACATATGGTGTGATGTTATAAAGCCATTAATGATTTTAACTTTCATACTTAGAAAAATTATGACTCTACTATAGATTCAGACAATGAAAATTATGGCCTCTGTTTTAACAGACACAGTCAACTGAAATTGTCTTTCTCCTCCCTTCTTATCTCAGGTTTTGTTTTCTACTCATCAGGTTGGAAATCTAAGATCGCTTCAGACCCATGTGTATACTGCTCGTTAGGGAAAATAACTACTCACCCTGAGGCAGTGGGGCTGCTCACTACACATCTGCTCTCATATTGGAAAACAGAAAAAGCACTCAGTTTCCATTTAAAAAGATAAATGCTTGAAACTATTAGGAGTAAATGTATGTTCGCTTAAATAAGGCTTTAAAAATTGAAGCACAACAGTGTTTTTCCCCCACAAGCGGTGAGCTGCTCAGGCAATGCAGCATGTGTGGATGGCATACATTACCCTCCAGGCCTCTCTGTACTGGAGTGCCGCTGATGCACCACCGATTGATCCCACTCAAACGCAAGGCCATTTCCGCAGCCTAGTAAGAGAGAAACACGAAGCACAAACAAAAGAAGAAGTCGCAGGAAGCACGTGGACCCCAGGCATACATTTACTCATACGCTAGCCTGTGAAAAGCTACACTCCAGGTGAGAGGCACCGCTTTTATCTAACAGTGACTGCAGTCAGCGGGGGATGTACTAGTCCGTGGGCCAGCTCCCGATAGACGGCTCTCATCAGTGGGGGGCTGGCGCGTGCCATCCTGAAAGGGAGGGGTGGATTAAGCACGCTGAGGACGGAAAGCCCACTAAATGACCGTTAAGTCACTATACCGTTCCGTGCTCCAGATGTAAACCTCCGGAGCAATAAACATGATGCATAAATTCAACTCAGACTGTTTCAAGACCAGAGAAAGATATATGGTAAAGGCTGAAACAAAATTCTGTTCTCTGAAGCAGCATTTTCTGTTATCATCTGTTCTTTCTGAGACTAAACTACAAGGGTTAACTCTGGCTCAAAGTTGTTGGAGCCCCAGTGAGCTTCTAGGTAGCATAAATGATTTTGAAAATTCCTAAATACAGTTTACTTTGATGTGAATCACAAAGACACTGGCATCTCATCCAAATACATATGAGCAGTGCAAGAGGCATGGGGCGTAAAAACAATTTCAAAGTGTTGTGTAGTTCACTGCACAAGAGAAAATGAAATACAAAGTGTTTAACAGCAAACTTTCAACTAATATCAGTACTGTGGACTAACTATACTTAAACAGCAAACTATTTAGTTTTGCCTACTCCCTTCCTTCCCAGTCCCAGGCCTGAAAGGGTTTTGCAGACTCACTTTCACTACAGGACATTCAACCATCTGAGCTTCATCAAGGCAGATCCTCCACCACTCCACAGCGACCAGAGGGCTGGGGATGGCCATGTACCGCTTCTGGTTCCGTAGGCGGCGCCCATCCTCACTATTGCTATGTGGGATATCGACATAGTTTAGCTCTGAACGAAGGACATCATAGGTGATGATAACTATGTCTTGCTCTGCCAAGAAGTGAGGCTGTAAAAAGCCATCTTTCTTTACTCCTTGATATACCTAGGAAATAAGCACATCAACACAGTTACTTTAAAAGCGTTCTTTGAAGACTAATGAAATACTCATTTAAACCCTTACTGAGTCCCTTCCTTGTGCTTAGGACCTATACATGCCACAAGGCAGATCTCCTATCTGTCTAGAGAGACAAGTTTTGGTGCAGAAGACAAATAATGTGACAAATATGAAAGGAACTCCCACAAAAAGTAAACATAATGGCATAACAGTGGAAAGACCAATTCTGTGGCTGAAAAGGTGAATTCAGAGGAGCTAAAATGCCAGGTATACCTTGAAGAACGTTTAGGAGTTCTCACTACTTTACTTATCACTGTATTCTCCACACTGTGACAGTGACTAAAATATAAAACACCTAACATAATATTTACATGGAAAGAAGGACTAAAAAAGATAGCAAAGGTATTATTAGTAGTAAACAATAACTCTAAAGGACCACCATGTGCCAGCGCTTTATCAAATCATTTAACTTCATAACAAATTTATGATAAGATACTATTTTATTCAGAATTTAACATAGTTCTTGGCATATAATAGGTACTTAATTAATGTGCCAAATGAATAAATTTTTATTTTACCAATGAAGTAACTGAGACTTCAGAAGACAATTTTGGAGCTAATGGTGTCTTTGGAATATATTTTTCTCTGAAATCACAAATGTTTATATTAACTGATACATTTAAATGGTCAGGAAAATTTTTAAAAGTTTTCACATCTTCACATTTGAAGTGTTCTAACTTCTGAAATTTGGAAGCTAGAAATGAATACAGTCCACTGTTCTACTTCTTACTTTAATGACCTTTTCCAGCTGTGATTTAATTCTATCATCATATCAATAATTTAACTTCTCAATTAAACAACAAAGCAACCAAGATGATAAAAACTCGTGCAGCAGCAAAAGCGCGCATCTTGCTATCCCTGAGCCCGAGGGGCCTCCTTACCAAGACCCGAAGAGATGAGGACTTTATGTGCCGGTTGATCTCATCCACCCACTGGTGGCAGATGGAGCTCGGAGAGATGATCAAGGTTGCTCTTGTTGATACTGGCTCCATTGCAACAAGGCAGTGTGGGCAGTAAAAAGGCTTAATTTTCAGATTCTCCTCTTCATAGTTCACACACTTTGCATGTTGCCACAGGTGGCAGTTTAGGCACTGAACACGAGGCTTACGGTCTATTTGGTCAAATTCACCACATATGCACTCAAAGCGATAATCAGCATTGTCATAGGGCGTCATGACATTAGAACATGGGCCCTCATTCATAGCAGGGTTAAGAGATTCGCCATGCTCCTCAGCTTCTTGCTCTTGCTCGACCTCAGAGACATAGGTACCTTCAGACATAGTAACATCAGTAATCCCACAGTCACTTGTGGCCGGACAGTGATCTTGTATGTTGGCACTGACATCAGGCTGACTTTTTTCTTTTTTTGCGGATGGTACAGGCTTTTTCCTCCACTTACTACGATTTTTCTTGGTCTTATAATAATAATAGTAAGGGTTGTCGTCATCGTCGGAGGTATCTGAGGGCAAATACTCAGAATCTGTGTCCTTATTTCCTGACTTTCTGGGGTCTTTCTGAAATTTCCTTGGACTTCCTACTACCTGTAAAAAACCCAATTATTTAATAACTTATTTCAACACAGTCGTATTTATGAACTAAATTCCCAATACTTAAGTGTGGAACAAAGTTTTTAACTGCTGACAGCAGCAATGACAAGAGTAGAGGTATTTTAAATTTTATAATATGCTTAACAAATAATTCTATAATGCACCTAACTGAATACTTGTTATGTGCCAAACACCTTTGTTTGGGATCAGTGGTAACCAAAATAAACATTATAGTCTCCTGAAGTTTATAGTCAGAAACTAGAAAACAGAAATCATAGGCATAAATGCTTTTTCTAACCACAGATGCTCATGCAATAATGTCTATAAGAACAACAACTATTTGGACTGATGACTGAGCTGCACTGTTCAGACTTGCAACCCACCACTCAGAGTTATGATCCACACTTCAACTGACGATACAGGAACGTGAACAGTGGTGCAGCCTCATGGGGCCTCTTCTATGGTACAGTATAGTAATTTTTATGATTGTGCTGTCCAGTACAATAGTGTAGTTTTATCATATATTACAGTAGTGCATATAAAAAAAGTCATCAAGTTGGAGTTTCCCATGACCAATTTATGTAACAACCTAGTCACAGGAACAAAACTTGGTCGTTAAACAAGGAATATCTATAGTTGTTTTTAATCTTCACACTATAAGACATTGAGTTAATAATGTTGTAATTAATAAGTTGGAATCAGCCAACTTATTCTATAAGGCATCCCATATAGGTGTAACTACTTAATAAATGCTCAAGTACCTGCTTTCTTGTTTTATTGCACATATCTTCCTCTTTGTAATTCTTCCCCAATGTAAAGGTCCCTGAGAAACCATGACCTTTGATCTGTTTCACAAGACCTTCAAAAATTAAACATTTCAGCATGCGTTTCAGAAGACTCTTGTTGCGTTGAACATCGTATCTGTACATAGAACTGACATACTTATAGATGGAAAGGATGGAAACTCCTTTTTTCCCATTCATTTCTTTTACAGCTGTCAGGATCATCACACGTGTAGCTAAATGCAAAAATGTATCTTAATTCAGTCAAAATGATTAAAATGAAATGAAAACAAAACTGTTAATCTGTGGACAGAATTAGGAAAGTTAAATTTACTGTGATAAAGTACCATTTTGAGAAATATATAATAATTTATTTCACCATATTAAATAAATTATAATGGAAATAACTTCAAGAAGAATTATTCAGGTTAATGTGAGTCTTACAAAATGATATTCATTCAAGATTATGTAAGCAAGCTCCCCTAGTTATCCTGTCTTCTGTCTGCTATCATTACCAAGGGAAACATTTGCTAACAGACTCTACCTAAGCATAAACAAACCAGGTTAAAACTATAAGCAAAAGAAATTTAAATATACCAAATAAGAACTACCCGGACCAAGAGAAAGAATATGTTTTTTTATTTTTGTCAGGACATTATGAATTGCAATTATATCTATTTTTACCATGTATATACTACAACAAAAACATCTGTAACAAGGGGAAGGTATCTCTAATGATTCCAAGAACTCTAACAGATCATCATAAGGAGATACCTTTTAAGAGATACTTACGGGGGCACTGAACTTTTTCTTTTGGTTCAAATTCCACATTTTGGGTTTCTGTGTTTTTTACTGATCCTCCAAAACAATGGGATGGGATGAAATAATTCACCTCTTTTCCCTATACATAAACAATATACAGTAGTCATGTATTTGTTTTCAGTATTCTGAATTGTTCATTAAAATTAACACTCTTTCCATTAAGGAAATAAAATAGTAAAAAATTTTAAAAGAAAGGGCTACATATACTATTTATACATACAGATCTATGTTTTATTTCCAACCTTACAAGTAGCCATTGCTTTTTAAATTATTCACATTGTCTTATATTGCCTAAAATCATTCATTGTATTACCTAAAAGTTAAGTGGGGGACTATCTAAAATTCATTTTGAGACATGCTTAAAAACAGAATTAGTCCACTGAATTTATACTAACACTGAAGATAATAACTTGGAATTAAAATATCTGAGTAGAGAAGGAAGTTGCTGATAGTTCAAACTTTATACTATAACTCTTTCTACAAAGGAAAGATTTTTTTTTTTCTATTCCTACTGCTATGGTTTAGATAGACCATGTCAGCCAAATGTACCATGTGTCGGAGCTGGGCTTTGGGATGGTGGCTGGACCTTGGTGTGTGCGGTACTTATTAGCGGATTCATCCACTGATCACTCACAGCTGAACGTCCCGCTAGACTGTGGTAGCTGGTCAGAAGGGCATGTCTCTGGGCTGAGACCCAGATGGGTGCGCTCTAGCTTCTGGTTCCTTCCTTCTCTTTGTTTCTATGCCACCATGTACTCACCAGTTTTGCTTCTTCTTACCTTCCCACCACCATGGTCCTACCTTGGACAGAGTCCCTGAAACCATGAGCCAGATTAGATCTCCTCCCTTACGTTACAGGTGTTCAGTCTGTGTTGTGGTGAGGAGAAATCTGACTAACACACCTACTCAAACCTGCAAGACTGATTTTACAGACTTGACCTGTTGACAGGTCATAAGACAGTACAAGTATGACTCTAAGTCTGATAAATGCTAGAGGTGATGAATTACAGTTATGGCCTTAACTACGAATCTCATTTTGGCAGGATTTAATGTACTGATTTCAGGTTTCATTACTGGAAAATACAAGGCAGGAACTAACTATATTTGCCTCAGTGAGACAAGACTGGGGTAAACTCCAAACTTTATATTTTTAAGGAAATTACATATTTTAGGAGGACTTAAGAATCAGTCTCATCTAACAATTTATTTACTAAGCTACCTATCCTTTAACAAAGTTCTTATTACTTGATTTGAAGATTTCCGTATCTGACGTGTATACTTTTTTCAAACAGTTATTAAAAATATTTAGTGTCAATGATGCCTTGTTGCAGTGACAAAGTATCTGCGCAGTCGACAGTACAGCACTTTCATAAAGGGCTTCTTTGCTGCTAGCAGGAGCTTGGTGAGCCACTGCGCATCCTCTTCCTAGTTGGCCAACATCATTTGAGAAAATCTCCAAGGTTCATAACACCCTGTTCTCTGTGCCCACTGATGTTAACTAGCCCTAATACAAATCATTAGCCATGGGAACGAAGTGTTGACTTCAGCACCAAGCAAATGTTCACCATATGATGCCTTTTGAGAACATATGTCTCCTGGCTTTTCAAGTGCTACAGAACTCCTCCTACCTCAGGAAGAGTGAGAGTATCTTGTTTGACATCTTGCCGAGTATGCGTCAGAATCAGAGCCAAAACCTCCACTGTCTTTCCAAGACCCATCTCATCTGCTAAGATTCCACCAAGCAACTGTGGCCCAGAATGTGGGTACTCACGGACGATGCTAATCGAAAAATAAGCACAGCACATCATAGGAGTGTAAACACAAAATACTCTTAATTACGGTTCCTAACAATAACTGGAAGAAATGTAAAAGTCTGTTTGTTCAAAGTACACCTTAGGATGAAACAATTAAAATCCCTATGCGTAAATATAAAAACTGTATAAAAAAAACTGTATGGGCTGAACTAAGTCTGCAGAAACAAAACTGGTGCTGATAAGTACCTGTCAACTTTTCTCATCTATAATAATTAGGAAATATGTCTTGGTTCTCTCTATGGCATTTGTGAATCTGTGAGTAAAGGGCAATACCTACCACTCATTAATTAATAAATATATTATCAAGGATTTCTAAAACTTTTTATAACATAAATTGATAAATTCAATGAAAAGTGTAAAAATCACCTTAAATAAACAAGATAACATTTCTACAGAGAATAAAAATCTCCTTTTTAAATCTTGATAACTAAGCACCTTATACCTATTATGAAGCTTTTACTAAAAAGTGACAAATTCTATTGATTTAAGTGCATTCTAGCTCTATAAAAATCTCTTCATAAGACTTCAACTTAGTATTTCTTTTTTGAAGTACTATAGAAACTAAGGATGTATATTACAATCCCATACAATTTGTTATGGTATTTATTTTTTTAAATCAAGTAAATAAATAAAATTTTGCCTTACCAGCCTGTGTATGGATTATAATAGAGTTTCAAACCCTCAGGTGTAATAATCTCTCGCCACAAGAAATGCAGGGAACTTTCTAAGGAAAAATATAACCATAAGTTTTTGTTTGTTTGTTTTCCTTTCTTTCAGATAATCAGATTAGGTTAAAAATAAGTGACAGTTAGGATACCCTGAGATGCTGATTCAGAAGACCCACGTTGTTGACAAGTCTTACATATGAAAAGCATACACTTAACACGTGGGCAGGAGGGTGAGGACCCCTCCAATTCTTTTCTTCTAATATTCTTTAGCTTCCTCTGGTTTGGGCACAAATCTATATAAGCAAGTAGTAAGACCACCCCGCCCCACAAAAAAAGGAAAGGGTAGCAAGACTGCAGATGGTTTATAGGAAAACAAAATTATTATACACAGGCAACTCCTACCTGATAAATTAGCTTATCTTTATAAATCAGGCAAGAAGTTGCATCATGAAATTTTAAAATAACTCAGTAGATGTTGCTGATAGGCTCATACATTTACACAAAACGTATTTGACCTCTTACTTGGATCAGAAAGTGGGAGGACAGGATTACTTAACTAAACAAATTTGCAGCTATACTAATGAAGTACTCAGTCTGTTTCAACCAAAATCTCCCACCCCTTCATGTTTTAGATACTTAAAATGAATTATTGTTCCAAATAGGGTATGTGTCTTTACTCACCAGTGAAATGCCATTTTTTTTGTTGCTTTTATAAGGGATTAAAAGATGAAGCAGGCAGACAAATAGTATTATTTACAAAATTAAAAAATTTAAAAGATAAAAGGTTTAGGGCTGGGAATGTAGCTCAGGGGCACAGTGCCTGCCTGGCAAGCGCAAGGTCCTGAGTTTGATTCCTAGTGCCAAAAAAAAAAAGTTTAAATCTATGGTAAATGTAAGGAATAGAAGAAATGTGAAATACCACAGAGAGATTTAATCAATACAATGTAGTCTGAGTATAAAAAGAATAAATTACTGATACATACAGCATGGACATATCTCCAAAACATTTTGGTGAAAGAAACAAACATTTCCCGGACAGTGTATGTATTTTATGATGTTATTCACTGTTTCAAAAAAAGGCAATATAATGGTGAGAGTGGCTACTGCCTCCTCAAGAGAACTGACGGGGCTGAGAGCTCTGTCGGGGTTACGGAAGTATTTTATACCAGCAGTGTCTAATAGAAATGTAACGGGAAGCATATATTTAACTTTTAATTTGTAGTTAAAATTATTACGATATTTTACATTCCTCTTTTGGGCTATTATTTGAAATATGATGTGCTTTTCAAACTCACAGTACATCTCGTTTGGGGCAATCTTGATTCAGCATTCAGGAGTCACAGGTGGCTAACAGCACTCTGAGGACAATCTAGCTCTCCTTAACTGGGCTGAGGGCTACACAGACATGTGGATGCATTTGGTCTGTGTCCCTAAGATCTGTGCATTGTACCGTAAGTTAAATTTTTATAAAACTTTTAACTGAAGACAAATACTTCATTTTAGTGAAAAATAATATGGTCTGGGAGAAACTTCATAGAACCAACAATTTCTTTAACAAATAATACAAAGGAAAATAGTGAGATAGGAGATAAAATTTATGGGCTATGAACTTAATCAACAGCAATCAACTCTAATGTCTGATGTTTTTTGGTTTAAGATTGGAACTCTATGTATGTGTATGTGTATATGTAAATGTGCGCATGTGAGAGAGAGATGTAGCAGAGTACAGAGGGAGGAAACAGCTGAAGAAGGAAAGGAAAGGGAACTTGGAAGGAAACAGGTTTGTTGATATTAAAGTGTTGTTAGCCGGGGATATAGCTCAGCACCACAAGCACCTTCCTGGCAAGTGCAAGGTCCTCAGTTCCATCCCCGGTACCAAAAAAAACTGTTGGGCTTCAAGAATCCATGATTGTATATATATATATGTACATATTTACACATATTTGAAAAAACTCATCTTTTAATGAAATAAACTGAAATATTAACCTATATAAGATTTACTTCAAAATAGAGTATGGGGCTAGGAGGAATGAGAGGAAATAATATTGGCTTTGAACTGGTATTTATTGTCCGAAATGAAGAATTTAAAAGAATGAAATGTGTTGGATAAAAACATATAAATTGGAATACGTGGAAGAAATAAGCTACTTTTATTAACCAAAATAAATATTTAAAAGAGGAATGAGAAATAGTTAACACTTTACTTCTAGAATCATATAAAAATATCACCTGTGTCTATCCCTTTAAAGATGATGATAAAGAAATAAATGACTGCCAGGTGTGATGGCACACCTGCGATCCCAGCACTTCGAAGGCCGAGGCCAAGGCAGGAAGCTAGCTTCGAGTCTGGACTACAAAGTGATTTCAAAGTCAGCCTGAGCCACAAAACAAGAGCCTGTCTCAAAAAAAACAAAAACAAAAAACAAAACAAAACAAAGAAACCAATTCCCAGTATTAAAAAAAAAAAAAAAGGAAAAAAAGTAAATGACTCCTATAAATCTAAAACTTTCATAAAATTAGTTAATAGATGACAATTTATTATTATTCTGTAGAGCAAAGAAAATGCAAATCTAGAAAGTAAGTCACTTCCTTTCATAAATTTGCTATTGTTAAGTCAATTATGAAACTGTGAAGGTTTTTGCCAGTGACTACAAAGATTTGCATCTACTTGAGTTAGAAAACAATTTTTTGATGGTAAGTCATATAAATAAATGTCATGGTTTTCAAAAATTCAAAGCTGTATTTATTTTGGGGAAAAGCCAGGCCAAACTTTTATGAATGAGAAAAGTCATAAATTGATTGTTCTAGACTTTAATTTTGAAGGATTTATTTGGGGCTGATAATATAGCGCAGCAGCAAAGCACTTGCCTAGCATGTGTGAGGCCCAGGGTTCAGTTTCCAATGCTGCAAAAATGAAAAAATACTTTTGCTCAGGGTAATACCCTTCCTGGTCTGTGTTTCTAACGTGCATTTTTAAATGATTATTTACTCCTCACTCTCTCTCCCGCGGAAAGTCTCGAGCCCTTGGACCTTTCTTTGGACACCTTATACTTGCCATCAGGAGGAGCGCTTCTGAAACGCTCCTGCTGTAGCATCCAGTGGACAGCCTCTCTCTGGTAGGGCCGCAACACAGGGGTCAGCGCAGGATGCTGCACATCCACCTGGACAGAGTACGTTTCCTGCTGATGTGTTTGCTTCACAAAGTGATAGAGCTCATCAATGTCCTGCCCCTCTGGCTCGCTATCTGAATCTTCCTCATCATCTTCCAACACATCTGTATATCCAAGAAGAGTGTATTTACAGTTTGCTCTGCCTTTTACAATCACAAGCAATTCTTACTTTACAATGACACCTCCCTCCCCAAGTCTGGGCATCTTGCTCAGTGCGTTTCATACATAAATCTACCCAACCATTTTTCAAGATAATTCAAATGGTAGACACAACTGCCCTCTGGAAAACTCAGGCTTACATGAAACAAAGAAAAATGAAAGCCCCGGCCAATTTATGATCTTTAGCTGATTCGTACTATATCATTTTCTTTTGCCCTCCCTAGCATATTTACACATACTTTTCACCCTCTACATATGATAGTATATTCAAATCTATCTGGTATTAGTGATTCACGTGACTGTCTGATGGAGACCATGATGACACAGCTCCAAGCAGGACTTAAATTAACCAACTGGCTTTTTACATTTACTTGTGAATCTGTCCAAAGCCTAGGCCACTTGTCTGGAAGTGGGTAATAGACTCATAGTAAGTGAACCTCTGTGAGTCACTAACTCCCACTAAGGCCTATAATAGGGATGGAACTGGAAAGCCTCAAAGGATAAGACAAGATCACAGCCAAAGACACCTGGATCTGATCTCAACTAGATAAAGACTATAATCTCAGGCATCTCATTCTTTGGTAGATTAACTTAATACCTTACTTTCAGAAGTCCTTAAGTGGTTCTGCCCTTCTTGACTACTCCCCTCCTTTCTTTCTTTTTTTTTTTTTTTTTTTTTTTTTTTTT
>PVLD010000570.1:0-123167 GCA_004027595.1 Dinomys branickii | reverse complement strand
TTGATCCTCCTGAAGCCCTGAAATCATTCTATGTGCTCCTTTTTATTTAGCCTTCACCATATACTCACTCAGGAGACTGTGGACCTGATCAGCCAGCAATTACTAATGGATATTTTTAACCCAATAACCGTCCTTTCTGCATTGACAGTAGATGTGGTCTTTCACTGTTACAGCCTCAGAGAAGACGACACATACTTTGCCCACTGTGGGTATTTAATAACCACCTGAGGAAGTAAGTGGGAATATCTTTTGCACTTAGAAAAAGTCCATAAACACATATAATTTTTTATGTCTATTAAGACAATAGTTCCCATTATATTTCTTACTTTAAAATAAGCGACAAGGTATAGGCAGTAAGAGAAATTAATTTAGGAATTGAGTGCTTAAATATTGTTTGTTTTTTGAGACAGGGTCTCATTATATGATTCAGGCTGGCCTTGAATTCACTATGCAGCCCAGGCTGGCCTTGAATTCACGGCAGTCCTCCTGTCTTGGCCTGTCCAGTGCTGGGACTACAGGCATGTACCATCATACCCAGCTTCAAGTGCTTAAACTATTAGTGTAAATATGTAAGAATATCAGACCCAGTTGGTAGGCACAACTGTCCTCTGCGACACTCATGCTTGCATGAAAAAATAAAATTGATTACATGCCTGTACCTGGTAATCCTTACTGTTTTTATTGTTTTTTTTCTTATTCTTTATTCTCTTTAAAGAAAAATGAAAACTCTGAACAAATCAGCTGACTCCTTGTTCAAAATATTCCTTCATGTTGAAAAAGTATACTATTAATTTCTGAATAGCTTCCAGAGAGGCCTACATAATTTTATAGGATGTACTAGTATGTTCTAGGAGACCAAACAAAAAACATACAACTTATCCTTTTTTTCAATTAAAAAAATGCCATGTAGGATTTTTAAAACTTTAAAATTAATATGTATTTCTTCATAATATATTATTAATGTACAATTATACACATCATTACAAGTTATATAATCTAGCACTAATATCTAAATTTAAAGTTTTCCTTAGAAAATCATGTTTTTAAGAGTCTAAATTATGTTATTTTTAAAAGACAAAACGGAATTCTTACAACTTTTAAAAACTCTAGATATATTTGAAAGTATTCCTTCTAATTTTGAAATCAAAGATTTTTCTTTTTAACTTGAAAAATAATTCACTGTTGTTAAGAATATGAAGCCCTGAAACAAAGTGCTACAGAATAAATTCAATGGCGAAGTTTACAAACTGATTTACAAAATACTGCAGTATAAAAATGACCAATCATTATACCTGAAATAATGCTGACTTACTCATACCTCAAGTATGGTTTGGAGAAGCTGAACTGTTTACCAAGTAGTGCAGTGGTCAAGACACCACCCACACTCTTCCTTGGCCACCAATGGGAGGTAACTCTGAAACCGCAGTCCTGACCAAGCACAAAGTTACTTGGTTTTATTGGAACAAGGCTGCTGAGATGACTTGTCAGACTGCAAAGGAGTGGTAGTACAAGGAGCAGTCAAGGATCTCTGGCTGTGACAAAATTTTGCGTAGAAATAACACAACAGGCCCAACCGGCTCAGCCCCATTTAGGCTCTGCCTTTGGACACACTTCATACTTCTTGAATGCTCACTGTAAGTTAAGGCAGTGTTAAACAAACACAGTAAAGAAACTTTAATGAGGATATTTCAGAGCAGTACAAACATTCTTTTTTTTTTTTTTTTTGCAGTACTGGGGATCGAACTCAGGACCCTGCGCTTGCTAGGCAAGCGCTTATTCCACTGAGCTATATCCCCAGCCCTCAGAGCGGTAAAACCTTGCTATATATAGAGGATTTTATGTCATCCAAGTTTTATCATTCTTATTATGTTTTTCTTATTATGCGTAGGTGTTAAGGTAAACATCCACAACTCCAAATAATAGCAATTTTAAAGTGTACTTTAAAAATTACCTGGAATAATAAGATTATATAACTTTTCCATCACCTTCTTCATAAGTTGATTGAACTTCTTCATTCTTGAACTTGCATCACTGAAAGAATCCAGTTTTGCTAGGCCATCTTCCAGAATATAAATCCCAACCTGCAGAGAATTGTCAACATATAAGTAATTTTACTTGAAATATATCATTCTTAATGAGTACATTAAAAAACACAACATTTCTAGTGACATTATTTTACAGTACTTGCACCGACAAACACTGGATACATACCTATAAAAGCTCTATACATTTTCACTTTCAGTAATAAATTCATCCCACAAATGCAAGTACCTCCTGTGTGTAATGCACCACTCATTACTGGAAAAAAATATGGCACTAACTAGAACCAAACCAAGTTCACTTCCAGTTAGGAAATTCTACCAAATTCTACCCACTGAAATCACTCATTCCTAAATCTGATGAGCATTAAATGATTAACAAAGTTTGTTAAAAATGCAGACATCCCTGGAAGAGTACAATGCACAAGGTAGGAATCTCATGCACAGTTAGGTTTGGAAATCCTTACTATTGGATTAAATAGTAAAATATGTAGGAAAACAGACCTTGATTAACGTTAAGTATCTTGACTCTAGTAAAACAATATAGCATGAAGTTTTGTAATTGAAACACTCGAATTTGAATAATGGCATGCATATTTATTAGAATATTTAAATGATCTGCACAACATTACATGGCTAGTGGCTAAAGATGGCAAAGCCTAAAGTGATTTACATATTTATCCATTTAGTTATTGAAGATCTATTTACACATCAGGCAATTTACTGAATATGAAAATAAAAGATTCAATGGTCTAGCAAGGGAGAAATACCTAAAATGAAGTACCATGGGCGAAAGCAAAAGATTAAAATATACATTAAGTCATAGGTATTCTGCAGAAAGGGCATCTAACACCACCCATAGGATTTAAGAAAAGGAACTCCAAGCATGAAGTAAACTCTGAATGGAATATTAAAGAACAAACAAGAGTTCTCAGGAGGAATGTATGGGGATAATCCAGGCAGTGAACTGTATGGGCAAATGCAAATACAGAGAATGATAGGGCGTCTGCAAGAAACATCAATTTGGAGTTTCTGGGTCAAAATAAAAAGGATGAGGCGTAAGGACCTATGAAAGGAGCGACCTGTGTGCTGGATTAGAAAGCTTAGTCTTAGTTCTGCAGGCAGGAAGGAGTGCATTCATGTGCTACTGTTCTGGAAACGAAGTAGGTGAAGCACTGGAAGAGGCAAGTGAGGAGAGAGAGACAGGACTGCTGCAATATCAGAAGAGATGATAAGGACCAAACAAGGCACTGGCTTTTCAGGTCTTCCAAGTCAACTTCAAAATGAGCTGCCAACACAGCAGAACCCTACAAGAACTGCAGAAACTGAGTACCTTGATAATGTGACTTCCTTCTGGTCTTTGATAAAGTTTTATTCTTTTCTTCTTTTGCAGCCATCCCAGGTCTTCTAACAATTCACCACTGAAGGATGACTCCACACGAATGCCCTCATCACAAATGCTGACTGATTCTTTGGGTCCCTTTTCTTGTTTCTCCACATCTTCGCATTCAGAATGCACATGTATCAGGAATTGATTGCTTGACTCTGAACTCATCAAAGTAAAACTCCTCTCAGAAAAATTCTCAACTAGACTCTGTTCGGGAAGAAGCTGAAGAGTTAATTCTCCCAGAAATGCTTTCCAAGAACTATCGAAGTGATAGGGCAAAATTACAATACTTAGCTTTACAGACAAAGAGAGAAAATCGGTCTCTTCTTTCTCAATTGCCGCTGGGAAACTCACAGCCTTGGAACATTTCTTCTCTCTGTGAGCCACTTCTTCCTGCAGACCATCATCCAGGAGGGTGCACTGGACAGAGGAGTCGGGTCCTGGGCAGGGCTGCTCGTCATCAGTCAAGGGGAACGGCTCATTCCTCCTGTCCTCGTGCATGTTCCAGTGGAGCTGCTGCTGCTTCTGCTCATCCACCTTCACTGGAGGAGCCCGTTTCCGTCGGCTGCTCATTTTCACGTTTTCTTGTCTGATAAATATGAATTCTAAAAGACAAACAAAATAGTAGGCATGCTAAGTGAAGGTTTCAGTAGCAAGTACTTCTAGATGAAAAATTCATCATAATATACATACAATACGGAATCTTCAGAAAAATTCATGAAAAGCAGTGGGTAATTTCTGTATTAAATTAGATATACCTAAGGAACATATTAACCATCAACTCATTAATCAAATTCTAATGATTTTACCGGTTTCTAGTGGATAAATCTAGTAAAGATGATTTGTTACATAAAGTAAATTCTACAAATACATTTGATAAGCAATACGATAGGAGTAAAAATCTCACACAGCATGGAAATGCTAATTGAAATGTGTTAGTAGTATTTAAACTCACATAGGTGCTACAGTATTTCAGTTTTGTTTCATAATCCCAAACCACGAAACACAATTCACTTGACCCTTACATAACTTATGAACCCCTAAAAATCTTTTCTCCCCAAAGATGGAAAAATCAAACTATAGATATAAATATTTCTTTTTATGGATCAGAAGATGAAAAGAGTAAGAGTGACAACTGGGCAAGACAGGCACCGACGACCATGCGGGAGGAGTGGGCCAGTGAATGAACAAAAGGAAAGTAGAGGAAAGGCCAGGGCTCGGCCGTCTCAGAAGGGGAAACAGGCCTAAACCTCAACCTAACTGTGCCATTCTTATATGAAATATAGAGCCCTTAGGAATTAAATAAGAAATTCCTCACAGTGGTTGGTGTCTATTCCAGACTACTAGCTGGTGAGGCGAGGGGGTAAAAATTAAAAGTTGGTTTCAAGTGCTTTAAAAAATATCCTGAATAATTCCAATTTTAAATAAAATCCAGTTAGGTATTTGCTGAGTCTATACTAAGTAGTCAGCACTGTTTTGTATTTCAGAAGAAGAATCAAAATAAATATAAATCAAACCATGGCTTGTAAAACAGAACAGGTAAAAAACTGAGTTTTGGTTTCTTGACAATAAACTGAGCAGACAGAGAAGTCTGAGTACATGCCTGTCCCCCTAGCTCTCCACTCCTAACTGTCTGCTCCCAGTCCAGGAAAGATGAGAGACGTCTTTTAAAGAAACTAATGAAGAACACAGGAGGCCTTGTTTAAAGAAAGACAAGAGTATGGGGGAAATCTGCATTACCCAGAAACTTGAGGGAGCCCAAAGGGTATGGAGTGAATCTGAAAAGCTAAGTGACAGCACGGAAGGTACACTATAAAATAACTGACCCAGAGGAAGAAACAAGTGACCCACAGGATTTCCATACCCAGTGGCGGTGGACCTAGCGGAGGCCAAGTGGGGGGCACACAGAGGTAATTATGAAGTACCTACCCTATCTTTCCTAGCCAAGGTAGCTGTAGTGGGCATATCTACTTTCTGATGGAAGCACTGCTACCTGGAGAGCTGTTCTTTGTTACTGACTACTGCAGAAAAAGCTGCTGATGGCAGACTCTGCTTTTGAGGGGTCTCATCAATCCTTACTCTCACAGAACACAGCAGAAAAAATCCAGCAGCTACTTCCTGTCCACGCCTTCAGCAAGCCTCACAAGCAGACAATACAAGTGAACTCATGACAAACAACAGACATCTAGGGAATCTCCAATTGGATTAAAAAAATTAATAAAGACCAAATTCACCCACAAAACAGATCCAGCAGTCTGAGTAAGTCTTTACAGTATAGTGTTAAAATCATCACCTCCTCAGGGAGATAACGTACTGTTTTCAACACACAGAAGTACAAACTAGTTAACTCCTGCTTAGGATGTTGAGCAATTTTAGGAAAGCAAACTACATTACTGAAATTTCAGAGAGAAAAATAATAGGCACTGATTCAATAGCAGAATGTGTCTACAGAGCAACTGTTACACTTGATCCCTGAGAGAAGTCAAACAAGTGAAAGAGTCTCTCCCATGGGCTCAGCAAACTTTTCCTGTTTTGCCTGGGACTTTTCTCATTTAAGCACTGAAGGTCCTGAACCCTGGGAAACCCTTCACTCCAGGCAAACCAGGATGGCTTGTGGCCCTTCTCACAGCTTATCCCGAAGAGAGAGTTTCTAGGAACAGCAGGGGAAGGAAGGAACTCAAGAGGCCAATGGTGTCTTTCGGGTTAAGGGTACAGAATTTAGAACTCACAAGGCAAACAGACAGGAGGGTGAGGCACCCACAGAAGGCTCTGAGGATACTTCGCAGAGTCCCTTGAGCATCTGAGAGAGTAATGATTTATATCTGCAGATGAGGGAAATACTCACAGGTAGAGAAAAAACTACCAGAGATAGGTGGAACAGTCCCCAAAGCTCATATATAGCTGAGAGTAGCGAGTCATGGAGTCACTGATACCCGAGGTAATATGCAGAGTTCTTAGAAGTGAGAAGAATCTTATGAGTAGGTCTGACTTAGCCTTAGACTTAATAGCTAGAATAAAAAACTATTATGTTTTGAACCCATTCTCTCAAACTAAAAACAAGCACAAAACTTAACAAAATATCTGGCATCAAACAGAAAAATCACCAGACATGGGGGCTTGGGGGTGTTTAGAGAGGAAAGAACCATGATGAGAAGAAAATGTAAGAAGACCCAGGCTGACATAAAGAGAAAAAACAGCAGACACACTGGAAAACGTTTAGCAGTCTAACATGCATGAAATGGGAACTGTAGCAGAAAAAAGGGATAGAAGGTAAAAAAAGTATTTTTTCTTATTTCATAAAAACTATCAACCTTGAAAACTAAAGAGGCTCAATAAAACCCAATCCGGGCAAACACAAGGAGAACTAACTGCAGTCAAGTTCTGCCATAACTAAACTGCTCAAAAGCAACAATATTTCTTCAGATTAGTCTTATCTCTCTGGCCTACATATTTCTGCCAGTACAGAACTCTAAACCCAGCAAAAATCTTATCAGAATGAAGACAAAAAACAAGACAAAAGCCAAAAGAATTTACAGTTGCAGGCTACACTACAAGCAATGTTATAAGTTCTCAGGTGGATTGAGTATGATCGTAGGGGGAAATCTGCATTTTAACAAAGAAATAAAAAGACTAAATAAAAATTCCTGGAAATATATTTTTCTTGTATTTAAAATGACTTTTAAAATTTTTATTAAATTTAAACAAATTTGGGCTGGGGATATAGCTCAGTGGAATAAGCGCCTTCCTGGCAGGTGCAAGGTCCTGGAGTTTGATCCCCGGCACTGAAAAAAAAAAATTAAAATTTTATTGAATATAATCTTGAACTTTATTCTAAAAACTTTCAAGCAAATACACAAACAAAAAAGTATAGTAGTATAATCACTGAGCTATATTATGTATTGTACTATGTTTATAGTGTTCACTTAAAATATCAAGATATCAGTTCTTTAATAGTGATCCATTAAGTCAAAGTAATCACAGTAAAAACGCCAACAAGTTTCTTTGGCTCTATCACTTACATTGAAATGGCAAAAATTCTTTTGGAAAAGAGCAAAGTTGAATGAATTATACTGATTTCAAGATTTACATTAGCAGTAATCAAAACAGTGTGATAACAGTGTAAACACAAACATATGGAACAAAATAAAGTGATAACAAAACCAGATATATACGTTCGACTGATTTAAAAGGAAGGTCAAAGGCAATCAGTAGGGAGCGTATATCCCTTTCTGTAAGTGGTAGCCAAATGAAAAATAAATAAAAAGAACCTTGGCCTTATAACATGTAAGAATTAACTCAAAATAGGTCATCAACTAAAATATAGTGCTAAAACTATAAAACTTCTAAGAAAAAAAATTTAAGTGATATTCATTAGACCCAAAAAAAACAAACACAAAAAAATTTTAAACAGGACAACAAAAAGGACTATATAAGACAATAATAAATTAAGTTGCAACACAATTAAATAATTGGGCTTCTCAGAATATATTATTATGGAAATAAGGCAAGCCATAGTTGTGAAGAAATAATATTAGCAAAAGAAATATCTGAGGAAGGATTTTATTGTAAAATACAAATTATAAAACACATGAATCTATAGCAACATGACCTTATTTTAAAAATGGCAAAAATTCTGAACAAATGCTTTACCAAAAATGACAAATGACAAAGAAGTACATAGAGGTACCTTCAGTAACATCAGGAAGACAATATGAAGTCAACCCACAAATCACAAGATGCGTCAGTTTATGCCTAGAATAGTTACAATTTAAAAGACTGTGGGTGTGTAGCAAAGAGAACTAAATTCTCAAACATTACAACTTGGCTGAGTTGCTTTGGAAGCTTGTCAGTTTCTAATAAAATTAAACGGGATGAAAACTGGAAGAAACTATCTATCAAATGGTAAAGAGATAAACTGTAGCATATTCATACAATGGAACACCAGCCTAGGATAAAAAAGAAACAAATTACTCATGCACACACTATCACAGGGCAGATTTTTAAAGCACTGTGAAAAGTGAAGAAAGGCTGGACAAAAGGCTGTACAGTATGATTCCATTTATATGAAAGTCTAGAAAGGCCTAAAACCTAAGCAGTAGAAAGCACGTTATGGGCAGAGGTGAGTGACAGCAGAGGAGCAGGAGGAAAGATGTTGTGGAGGCAAAAATATTTTATGTAGAGTGTTTACATGAGTGTATACTAGACACTTGTCAGAACTTAACAAATGGTGTATCTAACGTTGAATTTTACTATATATAAGTTATGTCTTAATAAAGTTGATTTAAAAAGCAAAAACAGAGAAGACATAGGAGGGATTTAACAAGTATAAGAGAATATTAAAAACAGCTTTATTTTTAATAAACTTAAAAAATCTATGTGAAGCAATTTCCTAACATACTCACAATACACAAAGAGAAGTACAAGAAATAGGAAATCTGAATAAATCAATAGCCATAAAAGAAACTGAAATAATATTACTTACCTTCCTAAGATCTACCCACTTCCTTGCTGACAGAACATATCTTCTACTTAGGAGCACGGTAGCTGGCGGCCCTATGCTTCAAAGAAATACGGTATCCTCAGCAGCCCCACGGAAATAGCTCTGTCTACTATGGGTCAACACAAGTCCAAAAAGGTAGCAACAGGCTGTATGTGGATATTTAACTTTAAATAATAACCTTAAGTATTACTAGAAATTCAGCTCCTCAGTCTCACCGGCTCCACTTCAAGTGCTTAACTGCTACCTGTGACTCCTGTCTGCTCTACTAGACAGCACATATATAGAACACCTGCATAACCGCAAAAGTGTATACTGGTCTCAATCAATCATGAGAGTTCCAGTCCCCTGCCCCCCCATTTTATGAATATCCAAGTAAAAGATTATAATTAGTCTCTGGCAAGGGTTAACTACTTTGTATGCATTTTATCCTCTGTAATTTTACCTCAGAGAAGTAACATATAGCAAACCCCTACTTTTCCAAGCATTTAGATTTGTCCAGTTAACCTCAGAGCATACATTGGAAGGCAGAAATTAGGTCACTCTGCTGGAACTTTCAAGAAGTTAAATTATACCAGCTTATCAGTTAATTACTGCCACAAACATGCTGTACAACACATCACCACAAAGCTCAATACTTTAAAGCAGTTTTTCCCCACAAATCTGCGGGTTACCTAAGAGCAGGTGAGACAGGTTGTTTCTACAGGAGCAAGCTGTTCCTGCTTACTGTACACTTATTCTCCTGGAAGCAAAGAAATAACCCAGATTGTCCTCACAGCAAAGGGTGAGGTACAAAAGTGCAAATGCAATCTGTGTAAAGTGTATCAGAACCACTTATAAGAACCACCAGGAAATAAGATTCACCAATAAATCCCACTGAGGGACCTAAATCAAGAGGTAAGAAAATACAGCACACTCCTTTCCTGGGTAGAACTACACACGGTAAAGTGCGTGGATATGGGTTGAAGTTACATGTGTGTGTGTGCAGGGAACTGCGCCAGTTACAAAAGTCACACCAGTCATAACTGAAAGCTCAAAAGCAGCTGTCAATAGTCTCGCATCTGCGATGCATCGAGGCTTGTAGTACAGTATGAGCCTCTTAGTCTTGTATTTTAATTTCAGCTCTCGCATTTATTAACAATGACATTGAAATAGTACAGTACCTCATTTTTCTGTGCCAAGTTTTTTTGTCTCTAAAATGAAGAAGACAGAAGAACAGTGGCTAAAAATAATTGAAGTGCCATAGCTGAATAACAGAAGTGTGTATCTAGTACGTGGCAGTTACTCTAAATTACACTTTACAATAACCAAACTCTAAGGTGACAGGACCAGGGACCAAAGATCAGTGTTCGCTACATTTAACAAATCTTCAGAAGATAACTTTTAAAAATCCTTTGCCCAAGTGGCACCCTTTCCAATTAAATTAGAATGTCTGGGGGGGTCTTAGGCACTATCCTCCGTTTTTTAAGGCTTCCTAAAATATTCCACGGTGCAGCCAAGAGAGACTGTATTATGGATACACAGTTGCCTACTAAAATCCATTTCTTTTCTTCCTAAGGATAGATTAGTTTGGAAATGGCAGCACAGCTCAGTACAGTCCCAAGACTATTTCTAGCCAATGGAACATGTGCAGAAGAAATATGTGCAATATTTCTTACAATAAAATTGTAACAGATATTATTATCACCATACATTCCTTAACTATTCTGTTCTCTAGTGTCTTTTAAATTATGTATGCAACTATAGTTTGCACATTCTTTCAGATGTTTCAAGCTGACTTTTCTGGTATTATGAGTTGCAAGGTGTTTATTAATGAAAATGATAAATTAGATAAAAGTAAACACTAGGATTTATAGCAAAGTTCTTCTTTTTCCAGTTCTCAATAGAGCAACATTTATTACTTTAAAAAAAAATCTGGTTGACGGTTTCCCCAAGGGGTCTTTTTTCAGGGCTAACTTCTTAAACTAAAGAAGATATTAACTGGCCAAAGACATTTATGCTCAAAATAGTAATTGGCAGTTAATAGTGGTAAAATTCTATGAATCTGCATCTATACCCCACAGTCTACTCTACTTATCTTCATACCTTACAAATCACACCTTTGGTGGTTCTGCTTTTTCTTCCTCCTTAAATACCAAAGTTTGGGCAAAACGTAAAATTTTCTTTATGGATCCCAACTTAAACGCAAGAAGTTCTTTCCTGCCACTTGCGTCCCTGATCTTTCCCAGAAAGCCTTAAATGAACAGGCACTCTCCTCCCAGATCCCAATTCTGACAGTATATCCCATTCAGTACTGTACCCTCAAAGCCAGGTCAGTGCCAGTATACAAATGACACTCAGTACAAAATAAGGTGAAGCAGTGATCCCTTAACTACCTGAATATCTCCCCTTATTCTAAGGAGCTAACAGTACTGCACTAAAATTTCTTTTTGCAGAAATCTCTCATCCACATTCTACAAGATCAGTGGTGGAGAACCTATGGCATGCGTGGCACAGCAGGCTGTTGTATCACTGAAGCCTCTAAAAGGTTTGCCAGCACTGCAAACAGGAAACTGTTACTACTTCTGCCCCCCAATGTGGCAAACGAACATAAACAGAATGAAGTTGATCACATTTTACTTTTAACAGAAGACAAACATGGATAGGTCTAAGAGAATATAACAACTGGGTGTCAAACTTAAATTCAGAGTTTCCTCTCCAAATTTACTATATCTTCATTCAAAGGTAACACGGAGTCCTGAGTTCCAACAAGTGAACATCAAACCACAGGTGAGGCTATCACAGACAGTATGGAGTATATACAATTGCCACACTGCCGTCCAAAATGATCTAAACAAAGTCCAATCATGCTGGACGACTGAAAATCTCTTACTCAACAAGCATTACTAAGTTTTTCTTCTCTACCCCCTCCTCCACCCTCCTGGGGACTGAGCCCATGCCTTCACGCTCATCTCCATTCCCAGTCCTTTTTACATTTTTTATTTTGAGACAGGTACTTATTAAGGTGCTAGGTTTCCCAGGCTGAGCTCGAACTTGCTATCTTCCCACCTCAGCCTCGCAGTGTTTCTCCTTTTCTGCGATAACTCCAGCAAGGGAAGTGTTTTCTTCTATTTAATTCTAAAATATGTTAGTTATACAAATTTGAAAAATGCCCTCATAAGAAACTTTTTCATCAGATTGTTTCCCACAACTCTTAATAAAGGATTTGTTTTAATAAGTCCATAACTTCATTTCTTTTAGGCTAGGCAAAGAGGATACATAACAGCATATTTCAGAAATTAAGTATTATATTCTCAATTGCTTATATAGTGGGTCTTCAAAGCTGCAGGAAGCAGTTATCCTGTAGAATTATCTCAATACTGCTCTTCATCACTGCTCAGACTGTAGCATGGTTACCGATGCTAAACAGTTTTTCCCGTGACACTAACAGACATTACAGATACTCAAAGAATGACGATCGTTTCATCACTCCCGCTATCCCCCCCCGGGAAAACCGAAAACAGCAGTAAAAACTGTTAGACTATGTTACTAAATTATGTGAAAGCCTGAAGTTTGTACAAGTAGGGAAACATCAAATATCTAGGGGTTTCTACTTCGTGCTAATGTCAAGCCGTCCGCAAAAATGCACACATTGAACGGCGAGTATTTAATAATTCTATCCGATACGGCCCGTCAATCACCAGACGAACTCACACCTTCGTTGGTCACCTAGCACTACTCCAGAGCCACATGCACAACGCGCAAAGCTGGTTCTGAATGTGAAAGTAATTAACCCTACAGCAAGGCCGAGAACTTCCAGTCAGAAGAATTTAGAAGTTTCTGCCTCCGGCTAGTAACTCCACACAATCCGGAGCTCCAAGCTGCTAGACGGCTGCCCGCTTCCAACTTCCAGGGCATAATCTATGCCACAGGATACTGCGCACCTAGTTATCTTCCGAAAAGACCCAAAAGAGGCTCCGAGAGTCAGGCAAACAAGCTTTGGAGAAGTCACGGGCTGCGGCGATAGTTGCGCGGACGCCGTGTGGACCCCCGAACCAACACACTGCAGGCCCGGCCCTCCTGAGAGGCGCAGTCTCCTTCCCACGGTCCCCACCTGCTCCCCCGGAGCCGCGGCGCAGCAGAGGCCCGCAGGTCTGGGATGGGGACCGCGTCGAGGTGACTCGCGTGGCTGCTCCCTCTCAGCCTTTGAGCTTCTCGGGCTCGAGTCAGGTCTCCCCCCAGTGGCACCCGGAGGCCTGAGACATCTTCCCTCCCAACCTCTGACCCTTGACCCTCCATCACCCAAGCGCCCACCTAGGCTGGTTCTCCAAACCTCTCCAGTCTCTCTGCGCCAGGCCGGATCCCTCTAAATCCCTGCAGATGTCGGGAAGGCATTGGCCGTCCACCGAACACCCGCCTCGGGTGGGCGCGAGCGCTCTAGGATGGAGGCTGGGTTTCGTTGGGCTTCCCGGGTGGCCCAGAAACCACAGCGACCAGATACCCGGAGTGCGCTGGAACGTGAGGTCAAAGTGAACGCGCACGTCAGAGCTCCCCGCCCCCTTTCTCCTTCACTGGCTTCAGGAGTCGCTTATGCGCATGCCCACTCGTTAACGGCCCCAAAGGATACCTTAAAAGTCTCGCGATTGTTCTACTCACACGCCTTTAAAGAATACGGGATTGGCTGGAATACCACAGGAGGCGGAGCACTAAGCAGATACGGGCGGAACTCCCCGCCAGAGAGGCGGGGTAAGCTTTGACGTGAAAGATGGCTTTAAAAAGTTTTTAGCTTTAATAATAAAGTAGAAAAGAATTCTTCAAAAATATTTATTTTATTGCTCTCAGGAACCAACTACTAATAAGGTACAAATTAAGCCTGTTTCCCTCAAAAAGTTTAAAACTTTCAAGGGAAATGTAAGTAAATATTTTAAGAGAAAAAAACGTTACTGACGCAGGCTTCCCAATATCTTAGTTTTTTTTCTCCTCTGCCTCTTTCCCATAGAGGTAAATTTGCACTTAGTTAACTTTGCAATAACTATAAGAAGCCTCAGGGCCACAAGCCGGTAAAATAACCCCCGGGAAGCACAGAAGATAGTGGTTAGTGAGTACCTCATACGAACTCATTTTATGCTGTGGAGGAGCGTCTGGATTTGTGTGATCCCAGAAGCACTGAAGTACATTATTGCCTAAGAAACATCCATGGTAGTTGGGACAGTCCAAGTAGTTCACATACTTACAACCAAATATAGACTTTGGAAGATCTCTAAAATAGCCTGAGAGAAACTATTCACACAACCTATCCCCTGTCATTTTAGATGGAAATCAGTTGGCTTAGCCAAGATTTTGTGAAACAAGTTGAAAAATGTAGTGCTGAGTTAGACCAGTGCACAAGTAGAGTCCTGTTTCATGGAAGAACTGATCATTTTACCAAATACAAGACATAAAAGAACTTTGCTTCTGCAAGTGTAATTTGAAACTCACCATTTCAAAGCATATTGTACTTTACAAGGTTATCTTTGGTAGTTTTATGTCAGTTTTATGTCAGCTCTCTTCTGGAGCAGAAAATTGAGTTTTAGTTTGGCTGAGTCCAGATGGTGCCAGGGATAATTATTTAATTGTAATCGCAGTAACGATTGTTCATTTTTATTGGGATAATGTATAGACATGGTCCTCTTGTAAAAACTATTAAACTACACATCCATTTGTAAATTGTATGGGATATAATTTCAACTACAGAACTTGAATTCTATACACCATCATTCATTAGTTACACTGAATCAAAATCTTCCCGTATAAATTTTCCAGTGGTATATTTGGTCCTGTTTTTTACCAAGTGCCCTGCATATCCTTTGAATTTTTTCTCTTAAGGTGACGTTTTCCAATATTAGAGTCACCAGAGCTTATTCCAGTAAAACATGGTTCACTTTTGTACCTCAGCCTTGTGGCAGTCTCCAGCTGTGAGACACCTGTTCGTGCTGACAACATTGAGTTCATTCACTATTAGAAGCTAGTGATCTAATGACATCACACACACAAGAATCAACTGTTTGTACATAAGCAGATTTTACTAGTGAGCCCTTCAGTGTGCATACAATTCAATGGCTTCTTCTTAAAACTATACAGGCATGCTTCATGTCTATTGTGAGTTCAGTTCCAGACACCGGCAATACAGTGAATATTTCAATAAAGAGAGCAATAATACTTTTGTTTTCCCAGTACATAAACTGTATATGTGTCTATACTATACTATGCTCTATTAAGTTGGAAATAGCAGAATGTCTAGAAAATAATGTAAGCATCTTAATTTTAAAATATCTTATTCTACAATGCTAATAATCATTAGACCTGACAATGCATAATCATCTTCCTGGTGGCAGGTTGCCTTAAAGTTGATAATTCATGACTGATCAGAATCATAGCTGTCAAATATTGACAGTTTCTTAAAATAAGACAATAATGAAGTTTGCTTCATTCCTTCTTTGGCTGTTCATTTCATGAGATTTCCCTGTACCATCCAATGGTACTTGATAGCATTTTACCCACAGTAGAGCATCTTTCAAAATTTATGTCAGTCCTCTCAAACTCTGCCACTGCCGTATCAGTTAAATTTATTCTAAATCCTTTGTTGGCATTTTGACAATCTTCACATTATCTTTCCCAGGAGTACATTCCTTCTCAAGAAGCTGTTTTCCTTGTATATCCACAAGAAGCAACTCCTCATCCATGAAGTTTTACAAGAGATTGTGGCAATTTAGTTGCATCTTCAGGAGTCACCTTTGGTTCTAGTTCCCTATGTATTTCCATCACACCTGTAGACGCTTTTTCCACTGATGTCTTGTACTCATCAAAGTCATATATAACTATTGGAATCACCATCTTCCAAACTCTTATTAATGTACACAGTTTGACTTTTCCCGTTAATCATGAGTGCTTTAATGACAGCTAGATTGGTGAATCCTTTTCAGAGAGCTTTCAGTTTACTTTGCACAGACCCATCAGTGAAATCCTTATCTGAGGCAGATAAAACCATTCAGAATGTATTCTTTATTTTTGTTTTTTATTTTTACGGCACCAGGGGTTGAACTCAGGACCTTGCACTTGCCAGGCAAGCACTTATTCCACTGAGCTATATCCCCAGCCCCTAAACAATAAGATTTAAATGTGAAAACCGCTGAAGACTGGAACTTGTGTTAACAGGCATGAAAACAACATTCATTTCAGTATACAATGCCATCAGAGTTCTTGAGTGACCAAGTGCACTGTCAATGACCAGTAATATTTTGAAAGAAAATTTTTCCCTTATGGGCAACAGTTCTCAGCAGTAGACTTAAAACATTTGGGAAAACTTATTGTAAACAGATGGCCCACCATCCAAGCTTTGTTTCACTTACAGAGAACAGGTAGATTTATCATTCTTAAGTGCCCTCGGGTCTTTGAAGCAATAAATGCGCATTTAACTTCAATTTAGATTCATTAGCTGCATTAGACTCTAACAAGAAGTCAATCTGTCCTTTAAAGCTTTGAAGCTACACCTTGACTTCTCCTATGAGCACCCTAGAGAGCATCTTGTTCCAATAGGTCTGTTTAGCGTAGTCACTTTCTTCAATCCCCTTAGCTAGACTTTCGGGATAACTTGTTGCTGCTTTCACATCGGCACTGCTGTCTCACCCGGCATTTTTATGTCACAGAGATGGCTTTTTTCCTTAAAATTAGTGAGCCAACATCTACTAGCTGCAAACTTTTATTCTGCAGCTTGTTTGCCTCTCTCAGCTTTGACAGAATTGAAAAGTATTAGGACCTTGCTCTAGATTCCCTTTGTTGTAAGGGAATCTGGTGGCTTCTTTGACCTACTGAGGTCACTAAAGCTTTTTACATAGCAGGAATACATCTGTTTCATTTACAATTCTTCTGTTTACTGAAGTGGTATGTTTTTAATTTCCTTTAAATACTTTCACTCATATTTTGATTATTTGATGTAAGAGCCTTCTTTTTCAGCTTATTTCAGCTTTTGACTTGCCAGCCAATAAGCTCAACTATTTTCAACTTTTGATTCAAATTGAGATATATGTGAGACTTTCTTTTACTTGAACTCTTAGAGGCCACTGTAGGATTAGTAATTGGCCTAATTCCATTCTTGTTATGTCTCAGGGAATAGAGAAGTCCAAGAAGAGGGGAAAGACAGATGGTGCATGAGGCACTCCAAACACACACTAAATTCACCATCATATATAAACACAGTGCAGAGTACCCTAAAACAATTACACTAGTAACACACCAGGTCACTGATCATAGGTCACTATGACAGATACACTCATAATAAAAAAAGTTTCAAATAGTGTGAGAATAACTAGAATGTGAAAAAGAGACACAAAGTCCGTACATACTGTTGGAAAAATAGCATCAATAAACTTGTTCACTCAAGATTACAATAAACCAGTTTGTAAAAACACAGTAATGTCTCTGAACATGATAAATTGAAATGTAATAAAATGAAGTGTACCTGTAAAGATGAGGGCAAAGAAATCACTTGTTTCCTTGTGTGGTCTTACTAGGCAAAGCTCTTACAGATCCATTTCTTTTTTTGGTATAGTAACTTTATGTGTGCCATGCCCCTAACTAAGGATATCTATTTTACCAACTAATTATATAAATTGTTCTCAGTGGAAAGGACTGGTTGAGAAGAAGTAGATAGGTTAGTAAAAATTTAACTTCCTTTGGAGATAGAAAGAGGATACCTGGTGATTTATTAATGCAGAATTTTTTATTTCACAAAGACTTTTTATGTTGATTCTTCCATTTGATTCCCAATAATACAGTTTTTAAATTTTCATTTATGGAAAAGTAATCTGAGACTCAGAGAAATTTGGTATTTTTGCCACAGTTGAACATTAAGAGAACAAGCAGATCTAACATTTTCTGGAGCTTTTTCTAAGCTATTGCCTCTTATTACTGAATCATATTATCTATAAAATAATAATAAACAGTTTAGTCGTCAGATTTACTAGATTGGCATGACAAAAGGGCAAGAAACGTGTAATTATTTGATGACACAAGATTGTGTATATTAACAACGAGGATTATTCAATGCCAGCATAGTTTTCTCCTTAACAGAAAGATTGTTAAGAAAATACCTTGAGAAAGTTCATTCCATATTACCCTTGCCTTTGTGTGCTGTATAGAAGGGAAGTAGGTGACCACCCTGTATGACTGAGAATTGCCAAAGATGGGTCCATCTTGCCAAATCCTCCACTATCAACCTATTGTGAGATTGCTTCCCCTTCTGACAAAATGAACACACTAGAGGCAAAGTCACTATTCCAGAATGAATTATAATGCCCAGCCCTCTGTTAGAATAAGTATAGGCTTAGCAGAATGTGTGACACAGAAAGATGATCTTTGAAAATTGTTGCTAGCAGGGGTTATCGGCTAGTCTGCAAAGAGTGCTATCAGATCAAGCAAATAGAACATGGTACCAGGGACCAGACATCACAAGATTATGAGTAGAATCTAAGCCAGGAGATGTCTAAGCAGAACACAAATCTTCAAGTAAAAAACTTCACAGGTTTCTTGCAAGCTAGTTCTGGGAACTATTTAATTATTAACTTTTGATTTTATGTTTTCTTGGTGATTTTCAGGTCAGATTTATTTCAAAGTACAAAGTTTGTTCTTTCTCTCCTGCTGCAAGCTCATCCTGCAAACTGAAAACTCAAGCTGTGTCCCTTCTGCCACACATAGTTTATAAAGCAAAATTTATAATCTGTATGCAAAATGCTGCATTAGACATGAATTCATGCCATATACAGGAGGGAATAAATCATCTATTCTCAAATGTTTGGAGTTCAATAAAGCAACGTGTTAAATTAGATAAGAGCAAGGACACACTTGAAGGAAAATTTGTTGTGTAAGAAAAGATGTGCAATTATAGTAAATTCTTATCAATGAAACACAGTCTGTATCACCCCCATTCCAGTTTCTCCTATTTCTCATACTCAGCCATAACTTTGTTCCCTAAGGTGTATTTATTTCATCTGATTTTGTCAATACGGCCTTTGGACATTCAGGAATAGGACTACTGTACACGAATCTTTTTGATGCTTATGGCTATGAGTGATATTTATAATGTAATTTTAAGACTTAAAAGTAAAATATTCTTTGAATATTTTAAAGATCACTTTTATATAACTTTAAAGTACAAAACGATTAACGTAAAATTTCAGAATAAATCTTCCTTCTATAATCAAGGAAGCTTGATTATAGTAGTGGTAGCATAAAATAATGTCTGCCAGGGAACAGCCCATTGCCAAGTAACAAGAACAACAACAAGAATGATAATGAAAACGACCTTTCCGAGCCTTCTGTCTAGGAGAAGGACTGTGTTGTGTATGACCTTCAGTAGTAGTGCACTGGTTAGGTCAATTCTTGGCTGCGACAATGGCAAAATTAGAATGAATTCCATTTCATTTAAATTCTATTAATTCTGAACTCTTCATCAGGCCCTTAAATAATTTAAATACCTTAAATACTATATAATAGCTACACACGATTATCAATTATGTCCATAAACCATAATATGCCCTTTTTAGATGTGAGTTCCTGGGAATTTATCTAAAAACAAATCTGAAAGTATGAAACTACCAGAAAAAACCATAGAGGAAATACTTCAAGACACAGGGTTGGTGAAGGACTTTTTTTTTTTGTACACTATTCTCAAAGCACAAGAAAGAAAAGCAGAAATAGAAAAATAGGATTTCATCAAATTAAAAAGCTGCATAGCAAAGGAAGTAATCAACAGAGTGAGGAGAAAAATGACAGAATGCCAGAAAATATTGACAAGCTATGCATGTGATGAGATGTTAATATACAGAATACATAAAGAACTCAAAAATTCAATAGCAAAAATGAAACAATTTGAAAAGGGCATTAGACTTAAGTAGATATTTCTCAAAAGAAACATAAATAGCCAAGTATATGAGAAAAAAATTTTCAACATCATTAGTCATCAGAGAACTGTAAGTCAATACTATGAGATGTCACTTCATTCTAGTAAGGATGGCTACTATCAATAAGACAAAAGATGACAAGTGATGGTGAAGATGTGGAAAAAGGAACCCTTGCACATTTTTGGTAAGAATATAAAGTTACTATGGGAATTCCTCAAAAATTAAAAATGGACCTACCATCTGACTCGGAAGTCCCGCTACACAGTGTAAAAGAAATGAAATCAGCGTGTCAAAGATACCCCATGTTTACTGTGGCACCCTCCACAATATCCAAGAAATAGAAATAAGTTCCCATCAATTGATGAATGGGTAAAGAAAGGGCGGTATGATACAGAATAAAATACTATTCAGTCATAGGAAAGGACTGAAGTCCTGTCGTTTGCAACTAATTTAGGTTTTGAATGGCCTTGAATGTGGATAGAACTTGAGCTCATTGTTAAAGGACAGAAACTAAGAACAGAAAGACTATTATTGCATGTTCCCATTTATCTTTAGAATATAAAAAAGTTGTCAATTGGGCAGAAGTTGAAAGTAGAAGGGTAGTTATCAGAGCCCGGGGAGAGAAACAGAGGAGGGAAAGTTAAGGGAGAGCTAATTACAGTTAGATAAAAATATGAAGTTCTGATGTACAGTAGAGAAACTATTGATAATGGAAACTTCAAAAGGCTTGAAGAAAGGATTTAGAATAGTTTCACAAAATAGAAATGATGAATGTTTGAGGAGATATTTTTGACATGATTTAAGCATTGTACAACATATATCTATATTGAAACGTCATATGATTCCCCATAAATTCCATATAATTAATTTTACTTAAAAAGTAAAGGATCTATAAAAATATGTATCAAACTAGCCAACTCTGTGCTATAGTCTTATGGGGAGCCAAGGATTAGATGGCTATCAATTTTCAGAAGGTTGGTGTGAGATTCCCACCCTCAGCGCAATGAACCCAGAAAGTCCTGTTCCCAGGGAGTTTATGGCACGCACAACCATGTGTCAGTCACGTCATGTTTCCAGGACTGTTTTAAGGCAGAGTGCAGATCAGCTTTCAAACATTACAGATCTCACAACGAACTGCTACTCCTTTATAAGACAGACGGAGCTGTTGTAATTTTTCCTGGGGCCTCTGGAGCCATCTAACTATTGCAGGGAACTATAGTGAAAATAATTCAGAGGCAAACATTTGGGAACCATTTGAGAAGATGACCTCCTTTGTGTGTCCTGACATTCCTTAGAATGCAAACTTGCTGCTCATGGTTAGGTCTTGAATGTCCTGTAAGGGCCCAGTGTTAAAGGCTTGGTCTGCAGAGTGGTGCTATTGAGAACGCTAGGAACATTAGAAGTAAGCCTATGGAAAGAAGTTAGGTAATCAAGGTCGTGGCTGAGAAGGGAATATTGGAAGCCCAGCCCCTTCATGTCTCTTCTATCCAACCAGAATGGGGACTAGGGCTGTCTTACCACATGCTCCCACCGTGATACCCCGCCGTGGACACGAAGCAGCAGGACCAAGCAGCCATGCACGGAAATGGACCGAAACCCCTGCGACTGTAGGCCAAAACAAACCTTCCCCTTTTGATTTGATTATCTCAACTGACTAACACACTTGTATAAATCAGACTTTACTTTTACTAGTGACAGGGCTATAAACTGTGACTCTATTCCTGGAAATCCACTTATAATGTTAAGTATCAAAACTGGTATAAACACATAGAAAATAAAATAGGGAAGCAGATCAGGGAAAGGAGGAGAAAGGAAGATTGGGCAGGGATGAAAGAGATCAAAAATGGTGAGCATCTGCTGCACGTATGTACCAATCCTGCCAAGCAAGTGTGACTACCATGTATTGCAAACACACACTTATAAAAATAGCTTTAGTAAACAAAACAAAAATAAAATCCAAGGGCTGGGGATGTAGCTCAGTGGTAGAGAAGTTGCCTAGCAGATGTGAGGTCCTGGATTCGGTTCCCAGCAAAAAGAAAGAAAGAAACAAACAAAAACCCAAATATGCACTTCAACAAACACAACTAAAGTATGCTTTTAAAAAGTCTTTTAATGGCTAATTATATTTTAAATGATATTTTAAGTAGTTTTTAAGCATAGCATAGAAGGCCCAAATTCTCTTAGGATATGAATTCAAAGAAGTTTGGCCTGAAAGTATCTTTTCTGATGAATTTGTTGAAAATGAATATTTTAGGCATTCTTCATTTTTTCAAAGAATTCCCTTAAATGTAGAGACATCTAAGAAATACCACTGTTAATTCAAAGCCTCTGTTAAGTTGACAAATATGGTTCTCTATTTTATTAGAACTACACTGATTTTAAGTGATAATTCTATTGAACAGAAGAAAAAGAATATAGTCATGAAGACAAGCAAGTTAAAAATTCCCCAGTGGATTCTAATTCAGTGGACAAGGAGGGCAATTAATAAGTCATGATGGGGGCTGGGGATATAGCTTAGTGGCACAAGTGTCTGCTTGGCAAGTGCAAAGTCCTGAGTTTGATTCCCAGCACTGAAACAACAAAGAAAAAGTCATGTTATAGCTTAGTAGTAGATGCTTGACTATTTTGTGTGTGGCCCTAGGTTTGATTGCCAGCACCACAAACAACAAAAGGCTGCAGTGGAGTGCAGTGATAGAACATTTGTCTGGTGTGCACAAAGCCTTGGGTTAATCCCCAGCAATGAATGAAAATTTTTAAAAATACAGTTTTGTTGTTGCACTGATGAGATCCCATTTTCTGAATGATCCAGGCAAAAAAATTTACGATTTTTTTCTTGAATGGTAATAAAGACATTTAGTACCTGAGTTTTCCTCCTTCTTCACTGTGGTTTCTATGAATATAATAAGTAGATGTGAGTTAAAGAAGTAAAGGTCAAAGCAGTTTCTTTACTAGTAACCTCACTCAGTGCTCTTCTTTTCTTTACAAATGGCAAAGAGTACAGAATCAGAGTCCTGTCCAAGATACTGAAATTTAATGGAGAAAAACACAAAGAGAAATTTTATCACAGTGTTTATATATTTTATAATACAGCGTGAACATTTCCTAGCCAAGAGTGTATTCTTTTTTTTTTTTTTTGGCGGTACTGGGGATCAAACTCAGGACCCTCCGCTTGCTAGGCAGGCGCTTAGTCCACTGAGCTATATCCCCAGCCCCAAGAGTATATTTCTTAACTTACTCATAGCATGATTAGACTGTAGACAGGTTACGATCTTTGATCCAGCATTTCCTAGCTGCATGTCCTTGGGCAACTCATTTATTTCTTTGAATCACAGCTTTAAAAGTATGCCAGGAAAACAAACACCTACTTTAGGGATATTATATACTATATATATGACATATGGTGTAACAGTTTTTGCAATTTACAGAGGAAGAAGACAAATCTGAGAGAAGTTAAAAAAAAAGTCTCATGATCAGGATCTGTCAACCTCAGCACTGCTGACATTCAGGATCAGATTATTTGTTGTGAGGAGGAGCTGCCTGTGCTCTGTAGGATGTTTACGTGCATTCTTACTATCTACCTGTTAAATGTCAGTAGCAACCCCCTACCATAGTCATGGCAATGGGTGTGTCCTTTGGAGGTGAAATCAACACTTACTGAGAATCACTGAGCTATATATTTATGCTGCATCTCATATTATTTCCTTAACACCTACCAAAATACTGTACAGACAGTTGAAATTTAATATGTATTTGTGTTAATGTAAGCATTTGCAACTGGGTATGTTGAGAGGTAACTGCAGATTTAAACAGTATGGACTTTCACTTTTAGATTTGAGTGGAACATTTCATTTAGAGATTTTGGCACCATGTCCACTTTTAATTTAAATACAATTTGTGTAAATGATACCTTTTAAATAGATGGATTCAGCTAAGTAATTACTTGATAAATGAAATGAGCTTATATAATCTATTATATGCTTTTCTTATACATTTCTTAATGTTTCATATTTATTGATTAAATTATATGGCAGATATAGTGATGATTCATTTTCTGTGTCTCAGGCAATGCCAGACATAATCTATATAGGGCATTAGATTTTGATGTAATTTCATTTGTATGACATGAACTTATTTATAAATTATCATTTCATGAATTTTAAAAATTTATTACATCATATAAAGTTTTATAAAGCTGGCAGTTCATAAAAATCTCAGATTATTAAATTGATAGATATTTTTGCTAATCTAATTTTTAAATTGATAGAGAAAAAGGAATGATTTATGTAAGCTTGAAAATGTTTTGAAACAGTGTGAAGGATTAACATATATTAAGAACTATAGGGCTGGGGATATAGCTCAGTGAAATAAGCACTTGCCTAGCAAGCGCAGGGTCCTGAGTTCGATCCCCAGTACCGCAAAAAAAAAAAAAAAAAGAACTATAAATATATTTGTTAACTTGGATCCTAAGTGGATACATTGAAAAATTGTGTTACAAATTATGGATGCTGAAATAATACAAAAATATCACTGGACAATTAATTTTAACCTATTACTTATATAACAGTAAGTTTAGTGGAATGCAGAAGGAATAGAAAGCTACAGAAAATAGTTTTCAAGACTTTTAGCGGGGAGAGGAGTAAAGTTCATAGCATATGGAAGGAGCAAAGTCAGTATTTGAAATGTTTCACTATTCATTCATAACCCCTCCCATCTTTGATGTCTTATTTCTTTACCCTTCCTTGTGATGCTGGGATGGGACACAGATTTTGAGTGTGCTAGGCAAGTGCTCTGCCACTGAACTACTGCCCCCCCAATGTCCTACTGATTAAGAATTTCTGACCTTGAATTTCCATTCTTGATGATATTACCCTAGTTCATATCACTGTAGTTCATTTTTCCAGTGGAATAGTGTAATAGCTTAAAGGTCACCTCACTTGAAGTGCATTCCATTTTCCATGTTGGTGCTATCTTCTTCAAACACATTCTGATTAAATTACGTTTTTACTTCATATTATTCAACAGTTCTCATTCTTCTTAAAATAGCTTAAATTGTAGCATTATACATAATGTGTCTTCTGACTCAGCCTTTACTTATCTGTTCTTCTCCCTCATAATACTATGGTCCGTGACTTGCCTCAAGAGTTGAAGAACTCCCTATTGGAGAGGCTGATATGTGTGCCTTTGTCAAAATTATATTATCAGTCTAGGTGACTGCTTTTTAGAAAAGATGATGAAGAACATCATTCATTTCAAAGTAAAAACATGTGGGCATGGTTTGACAGCACTATCCAATAGAAATGTAACCTGAGATACATATGCAATTGTACTTTTCTAGTAGCCATATTTTAAAAAAGCATTAAAAGAGGCTGTAATCCTAGGACTTGAGAGACTGAGGCAGGAGTATTGCTATGAGTTCAAGGCCAGCCTGGACCACATAGTGAGATTAAGAGACTAAGGTGCAGGCTGAACTACCAAAAAAAAAAAAAAAAGGAACAGGTGAAATTATTTTAATATATTTTATTTAACCCATTATACCCAAATTTGTCATTAAAACATGATCAACATAAAAATGTTTTATGACATACACTATACTTTTGCTTATATTCTTGGTCTTTGAAACATGGTATATATTTTATACTCCCAGCACATCTCAATTTAAGCTCACCACATTTCAGGAACTCAAGAGCCCTGTATGGGTAGTGTAAGATGTTGGACAGTGATGCACCAGATTGAGCAGAACATGTTAATGTAGAACAAGACTGCAAATGTTTCCAGAGATTCTTGATCCTGAGCTTAGGTAATGTCTTTCCTTCACTCCACGAGGGAGACCATGGAGCGGTAGAAAAGGTTCTAAGGCCTAGATGTTCAGGTGTAGCATTTCCTAAATCATATAATAAGCTAACAGTGGTTCCAGGGAAAGGAGTTCACAGGATAAAGATGTTAGATGAATAATGGGTTAGAGAAGTTGAATGCTTTTGTTTTACTGTGTGATTTATGATCATGTTTTTAATAAGAAATACTTTTAAAACTTATACCATAGTGCACAGATATAGTTACTTTGAACTATACAGGCATTATAGAATTTCTCTTAGATGACAGTCCTATCCCATTTCTTAGCAGAGAGGTGTTTTGTCATACCCAATCTGATGTCATACTGGGAAAATATATTTCTAGGTCTTTTTTATACATTTGCAAACACACATGCACTTAGAAATACTTGTACTGTTTTTGTTGGTTTATACCATAATGATGCTCCTATTGGCATTTTAATTCAACATTATATCTTTGAGTCCTATATTAGTTACACACACACATATGCATACACACACACACACACACACACACACACACACACACCCATGGCTAGTCAGGATTTAGTCATGAAATAGAGTGCAGTTCAAATGGTTTGAGAGACTTGGTGAAAAGTCCATCACACAGGCCTGGTCAGGGTTGGGAAAGCTGACATGAAGGAGTGAGTTACCTGCAGACTGGCAACAAAGGAAGCTGTTATACCTCTACCTTGAAGGAGAATAACAAGAGGTCACATCACCTGAGACAGTGAGAGCTGCATGACCAAAGGGAGGAGAAGACTTGTCTGGATAAAACATTGACCCAAAATGAAGTACCCATTGAGAAATGTCAGACAGCATGCTTCTGGTCTTCTGCTGGTGTCTCCTTGTTGTTGAATATTATGGGAAGTCACTTATGCTAGGGCTCAGGTGATGCAATTTATGGGGTCAAACCCTTAGAAAAGAGCATAGGGCAAAGAAAGAGAACTCCTCTAAAAGTGGAGAAGAAATAGAGAATAACTAGAACTGCTGTCTTGTTTCTCATTTGTTTTACTAGTACATAATCTTTCATACATGCATGTGCCATAGTTTACTTAGCTGTTTATTTATTTATTTATGTTTTTCTGAGATAACATCTTGTAATGTAGCTCAAGGTGGCCTTGAACTCATTATGTAGCCCAGGCTGGTCTTGAACATGTGGCAATCCTGCTGCCTCAGCCTCCCAAGTGCTAGGATTACAGGCATGGGTCACCACACCTAGCTAGTCAATTTATTCCTAATGAGTATTTAGGTTTTGTGAACACTACCACAGAAGATATTCTTGTATGTAATGTGATTTTTGTAAAAGTTCTGAGTGTTTCTCTAGAGTAGACACTAATAAATGAATAGATAACTGGAATCATTATCTTCCTAAGTTAATATACCAATTAGTCTCCAGCTATCAGTATTTGAGAATGCCTCTCCCCAGAGAGTTTCTGGCACTTGAAGTCAAGGATTCCAGAGCTTTTCTTAGTCATTTGACCCTGAAACCGCCCCATCTAGGAACATTTTCTTTCAGTGTATATTTTAGGGAACACTGAACTACTAAATAGGATAGTCATATCTTCCTGTTGAATTGTTTCATTAGCCAATAGCCAGTGACCTTCTTTGACTCTTCTGATCAGTTTTGGCTTGAAGTTTACTTTGTTCAAAATAGGATAGCTACTTCTACTTGTTGTTGAGTTTCCATTACGTGGAAAATTATTTTTAATCTTTTGATTTTTAGTCTATAAATTTCTCCTTGGATTAAATGTGTTTCTTGTATGTTAGGTTTTCTTTTTGATCTAGTCTGTCCATCTGTGTCTTCTGATTGGGGAGTTGAGATCATTTACATTGAGAGTTATTACTGAAAGGTAATGACTTATTTTTGTTATTGCATTCTTTTTCTATTTTTCATTCCTTTATTTTCTCCCTTGGTTTAACTAGTTGCTTACCCTCCTTGATGTATTTATCTCATCAGACTTTTTGATATCATTGGCTTCATACATCAGTCTGGACTGAAAGTTTGTTTTTGATTTTTCTGGGGAGGGTACTTAAAACACTTTACTGCAAGACATCCTGGCCTTTTTGTGGTCTGATATGCTCTTAATGGGCTTACATTGATTTGTTGTTCTTAACGAATGACATTCTAACATTCTATCCTTGTATTGAACTACTGGAATTTTGCCTATGATGTGTTATAGAAAAGTTTTCTTTCTAGTCATAACTATTTGGGCTTCTATGTGCCTTGCTTATTTGTTTGTTGAATTCTTTTGACTTTTCTCTAACTTGAATTACACTTAGGCTAGTCCTCTTTGCATCATCTCACAGCTGCTGGATCCGTTTTCCTTTCTCTCTTGTCTGAGTGTCTTGTCATGTGCCTGAGATCCATCTTCTGTTATTAACACTCTTTTTACACTGGTCACATCTGGTGCCCATACTTTCAATAAAATTCTTTATTTCTACATTTTCCTGGATTCTAGGTCTTTGGTAAATTTGTCAATCATGTTTCAAATCATCCTGATTAGCTCTGCTAATTGTTTATTTGAATCTTCTTCGAGTTCATCGGTCAGTTTATTTATTAAATCAATAATCTGTTTACTTACATTCTTTGAATTCATTACATTTCTTTGTTTCTTCTTTAATCATTTCATATAATTCAGCCTTTTGGGCTTGATTTCCCCCCATTAATGTCCCTTAGATCTTCTTTGTGGGTTATTTGTGATTTTGGAAGGATTTTACTGACTTTCTTTGTGTCAAAGCTTGACGATCAATTAGAGTGTAAAGACTCTATCACTAGTGTAGAGATTTCTTTATCTAGTATATGCCTTCCAGTGATCTGATGTTGGGTTTACTTGTGTCTTCGTATTATCTACTTCTTTGACCTACACAGTTTAATAGGGTTGGATCTGGCATTGGAAGCAGAGCATTTCTCCTGGTTGTAACATCAACATACTGAATCATGCATCAATCATGTACATTAAGGCTCTGAAAAATTTCACTCTTCTATCAGTGCCCCTTACAGGCTGTAATATACTGCTACTAACAGCCTAGGATGTGCATTGAGAGGGGAAAGATAAAGGAAAAAGAAAAAAAAGAGGGTGAGTAAGAAGTATGGGAGAGAAGAGAAATAGCAATAGGTGAAAAGCAGGAGGTTAGATCATTAGAAATATTTTTACCACTGGAGTGAAGGGCTAGTGTTGAGGGGTTTAGAGAAAATATTTCTGGGATCTGGAGGAGGGAGTTAGACAGAAGGAAGTGAAATTAGAGTTTGAGACAAGCTGTGAGATTATCCAAACCTGTTAATATGTTTGTAGCTGGTTTGGGTTTGCATTCTCTATTCACACTTACGGTGAGGGTTACTCTGACATTCTCTTGAAAGTACTGCTTAAATTAAAGCACTAGTAAATTTTTATTCTTTTTTGCACATGTACAAGCACTTTCTATTTATATACTGGATAAAGGGTGGAAAGGAGGAGAGGGAGATACAGCGATAAGAAAAACAAAAAGCAAGAAAAAAAAGAGGGAATAGGGGAAACATTATTAAGAGAAGAATAAAATAAAATAAAAACTAAATAGAAGCCAAAAATCCCCACACTGTTGCAAAATCACAAAGTCAAAGAACAACTTTCATAAAAAATAATTCATTTGTAATAAAATAGATACATACTTCTTTACACTTTGATAATTTGAAAAGAAGTTGTCTGTGAAGAATTTCTTAACCAAATAATATTATAGCAACCCAAATTCCTTGCCTGCTCCAAATATTTTGAATAAATAATAGTTTTCTATACTTTTCATGAAAGAATGAAGGCAGTACTTTTCTTATTTTACCAGGAACTAATGAAGGAGATTGTTGCTTTAATGCCTATTTTCTGCTGTGCAGAATATTTGTTCAGCTTCTTTCCAGTTAAATGCAGTATATTAAAATCAACCTGGAAAGCACACATTTGTGTCCTCATTAAGAGGGATCATTCTTAATGGATATGTTGGCAGAAATGAAATATTTAATCAACTGTTTAAAATAAATCCAAATCATTAGTGATCATTGCACTGATTATGAAATGAGGATCTTCTTATGTAGAATAGAAAATTTTTGAATGTGTTTTCAGTCATTTTCAATACAGATATGCATTTAGAAAATGCTACAAAATGATTTAAGTTTATCTGCCTTACAGGAAGAGTTTTAGTAATGGTGCAAGTGTATAGAGACAGAATATGTTTTTAAGTACCTCTGGCTATACAAGGTTATTAGAAAATCTAAAAGTTTGAAGTGAATTATGGAAAAAAATCCATATGTTTATAGATATAAATAAACCTTGCTTTTAACTTTTCTGTAGCATATGCTTTATTCTCTCATCAGAGATAAGTATAACTACATGAATGCAGCAGCATATTTTATTGTTATTACCTATCAATCAGAAGGGTATCTTTTTATTTTAGATTATTTTTAGAAACATGGTTATATTACAGTCATTTTTAGAAGATTTCAAAATATCAACATAAACAGGTTTCCTAACTTTTTTCTTGGAGAAACGTGGATGTCTTACTATTATGGGATCAGTTTTCACAGGAAAACTGTCACTGCACACATTTCAGAGAAAAATATTTTGGCTTTGTAGAGCTCCTTGGAGTTTGAAAGTGTAACGTCATGCATTTATTTACTTGTATTAATATATCCCATATGTAAAAATTCTTTTTTTACTTGCCACGTGACAAATTCTGTTCTGTAAATACATCACATAGTTTATGTCAAACACTGTACAACTAGATGGAAATACGAAATTGAATGAGGTAGTATCTTTGTCAATCTGCTCACTGTATAGTAAGGAAGGATAAACCAATGTTAAACAGCATAATGAACCTTTGTTAGTTCTGTAATATAAGGGTACAATATTGTGATGACTCAAAGGAAATGATGACCTACATTATCCGTTGAGACATCTAGGAACTGCTTTATGGCAAAAATGCTAATTGATGTTGAATGATTAGTAGCTATCTTCCAGATAGGCAGGGATTTAAGGTGTCCTGGAAATAAAAAACTTCTTAACTATGCCAGACCAGGAGATAAAAAACAGGCTATACGAATTTGAATAAATTATAGAATTTTGGGTACAGCTATAATGCAAAGAGAATATGAAAAGGTGATGATGATTATACAGGAAGTGAAATGTAACGTTAGACTAGCTAAGGGTTTGAATGTGGAAACATTTTATACTACGATAAGGTAATTGGAATATGTTGTTATCAATTTGGGGGGCACAGGATGCTTTCAATCAGGGAAATTGTATGGCTAAATTTATGACTTAGATAATTCACATCATTCTAGAAGGACAGAATAGGTGAGAAGACCTGGAAACAGAAACCATTAGGAAATTATTGCAGCCAGGGAGCTCAGAAATGGGAAGCACTAGGAGCAAGACAGGAGCAATGGAGAGCAGAACCATCTAAGAGTTGGATAGTGCCACTCTTAAAGATAGGGAGTCTATCAGCAGGTACATTTTGGACAATAGCATGGTTTCATTTGGGCCCACGCTGAGGTTCAGGTGCTTGTGAATGACCAAGAGCACAAGGACTACTTGATTTAGATGAGTGGAAGCGATTAACTCTATGAGAACAAGGCTAGAAAGCATCTCTGAGCAGGAAGCAGCGATGATAGGAGCACTTTATTGGTAGCTGAAGTCAAGTAGAAAAACAATCACTCAGGAAAGACGACCTTAGGAAGGTGAGAAAGAGTAAAAAAGAGCTAAGATGTTGGCTGAGTGGTAGCATGGGAAACCCAGGAAGCATAAAGTCACAGGAACTGGGGAGATGTCACGTCCACAGAAAATTAAAAATATCCAGTGGATCTTTCTAGAGGCTCATTGAGAATTTAGTGATGAAGGGGGAATTGCTTACATTAGGTTGAAGGTGAATGAGTAGGAGGTAGAAGGAAGAGCTTATACAGTGTAGAATCTTCCTTCTTAGATTCAGTTGTGAGTGGTTGTGAGAGATGTGGTAGGAGGTGAAGAAGAACCTAGGCTCCGTGGGGAAATTTTTGTTTATTCTCAGAGAGAAGAATCTTGAGCATGAAAAAAGGAAGAGGCTCAAAGGAAATATACCCTAGAGAGAGAAGTTGAAAATAAAGGATGAAGTCCTAATGCTGGAGGGTTGATAAAGCACACACAAACAGGGCTGCTTCCAGTAGATGTTCTCCTCTGAAATTGCTTGCGCGTAGATTTTAGAGCCATTCCTGGCCTCAGCACTGCACGCTTCCCAAGGAGAGATCAGCCTCACACAGCTCATTTGAGTCCACAGTCAAATGTGCCCGAAACAAACACAGAACCGGCAACTAGGAGATGCGGCCTCTATTTTCACATCCTGTTCCAGCAAGTGCTACAATCTCCCGTAACACCGAACCACCCTGGGTTATTTGTAAACTATAGCAGCTCTGTAGGCCCTTTCTAGCTCCGTCTCTCTGCTTCTTTAACCATTCTTGCAAACTCAGGTGTAAAATATTGTCAACAAATAACAGATATAAACGGCATCCTTTTTTAATATTTATATTGTAATATTCAAAACATTTAGGAAAATTATAACAATTTAGATTTCAAATAGCAGCAAAAAGAGTGGCATCTGGGAGGGCTTTTCATCTTGCTGCTACCCTGAAAATTATGCCAGATTGACTGCTTTTCTGCATGTGCAAAGAACTGGTTCTGCCTCCATAAGTTATTTAAAATGAGAAGCAAACTAGGGGACCACAGTCAAAATTGGTTCCAGTCCCTGGAAATGAGGAAGACTTTAGAGCTTCCTGGAAGTGACAGTTGATAATTGATTCTTCTAAAAATTCCTTGCCAAGCCAAGAAACTTGGAATGATCTTTATTATTATTTTACAATATTTTACTCCGTATTCATTCCTGCAGGAAATCCCATTGACAGCGGGGTGTGGTGATGTATGACTGTAATCACAGCACGCTGAGAGGCTGCGACAAGAGGATGGACAATCTGAGCCCAGTTTCGAGACAAGAAAGAAAAGAAAAGACAAGGCAAGACAAGGGGAGATAAGGGAAGAGAGGAAAGCAAGCCAAGCCAAACCGGAAAAACCAAACCTAACTCCAGAGAGGTGCTAACTTCATCTCATTAAGCCACTGTGAAATTTTGTGTGAATTGTTAATAGTCACACAAATGGTCACTGCTTCTCCTTTTGCCTCTTTACAGAATATTCTCATCAAAACAGCCGGAGTCATCTCATTAAATCCGAAGTCAGATAGTGTCTTTCCATGCAGAATAAAACAAACTACAGCGGCCTCAAGGTTTTGTGTAAACTGGTCTTCCATTTGCTTTCTGGTCTTATCTCTGTCTGATCGTTGTCTCCTTCTTGTACTGTATTCTAGACAAAGTTATATCCTGGTGTGTCACACAACACACTGGGGACCCTCTGACTGGAAGGTTTGTCACTGGAGGTTTTCTCTGCGGGAACACTCTTCACCTATGTAGTCTCAAGGATGACCACCTCACCTCATGCAAATCTTTGTTCAAATGTCACCCTCTCAATGAAGGCTGTTTAGTTAAAGTTGCACACCACTCCCTAGTCTTTACCTTGCACTTCCATTTCTTAGGCTGCAGTTCTGATTTTCCCAAGAGCACTTGTAACATATTAAATAATTTACTTACCATGTTTAATGTTATTTTCTGTTTCTCACTGATAGAAAGAATCTATAGATTTTTGTACACTTTGCTCACTGATATAATCCACTCACTTAAAACAGTCCTTGGCATGTAATACACACTCAGGAAATATTTAATTGTTGTTGAGTTAACGATAATAACAGTGATGTCAAAGTCCACTTTTATTTGCATGGTAGATTTTTTCCAGCACACTTGCTTTATTTTTAGGACGTTTTACTAAATAGGCAAATGACGGGGGGGGGGTGGCAACCAAATAAAGCCAATGACAGAATAGTAGGAACGCTGTCAGGGAAAGCAAAGCCCAAGAGCCCAGGAGATGGTTTCTACGTTTGCTAAGCAATGACTCTGGAAAGCGCAGTGTAACAGTGCTTGTACAAGGGGTTGCCAGCTGGATTAAGCATTCACTAGTTGGCTATATAAAACAGAAAGAATGGTTGAGATGAGATAACAAAAATGAAATGTAAGCATTGCCTGTCACAATTTCCTCTACATTTATGCCTTTTTGGACATAATCAGAGAATATTATGTTTTGTTGATTAAGACACCACTTAAAAAACAGAAGGATTCGTTTGCTTTTAAGTTATGCCCAGATTTGAATATATTTGGTTCATGCAGTTGAACAAAAAGGAAAATATCATTTTGCAAACAACCTGAGAATAATAACAGGGGGACTAGATATACTGTGACCATTCTTTGTGAATTGCCTCATTTAGTCCATGATGTGTAACCCAATGATTCCTTAGTGGTAACAGAAAGTTCTAATTGTGTAATGTGAATAGAAGACTAAATATAAAAAGTTAGAGTTCATTGTATAGAAATATGCTACTTTGTTTTTCTATAAAGAAAATCTGGATTTAGAAGATGTGCAGTTTGTTAGAAAGATATTAATTGTATCTTTAAATATTATCCCATTATGTGAGATAGCATAACCTAAAAATATGCTATTAATATAATGAGTGAATACCTCTCTTTTTCTTTTAAAGTTTATGATTCCTATGGTTGGGATTAAAGTGTCCCTCAAAGGCTCATTGTATTAAAGGCATGATTCTCATTGTAGGGATGTTCAGAGATGGGGTACAGAAACATGACTTGACTTGGGAGTGTGGGGGCTAATTTCATTTAATAGGTTAATTCATTGATGAGTTTGTAGCCAAATGGACTATTTGAAGGTAGGATCTAGTTGGAGGAAATAGATCAGTGGACAGGTACATTTTAAGGGTACATTTGTCGTGGGTCTTCCATCACCCATTCTTTGTCCTAGCTGCCATGAACCAAGTAGCACTCCTCTGTCTAAACCTTCCATCATGATGTTCTGCCTTACCACAAGCACAGAAACAGTGGGATTTGCTGCTGTTAACTGAAACTGGAAGCCAAAACGAGTCTTTCCTTCTTCAAGTTGCATTTCTCAGGTACTTTACCACAATAATGGAACACTGATTAATGCAGTGATTGACTAAATTTAATTTTTAAAACCTTTTCTTTGCAAAAAGCCCCACATAAACCTGTACTTATGTGCTATTCTAAAAGCTTTTTCTCTAGTATTGGTATGTAGTGTTTTCTCCTAGTTTTAACCATCTGCACCACAATGAAGACTGATGTTTAAATGACAAGATTCTTTCATTATGTACTTTCTTTAAAGGTTAATCTAACTATATTCTCTTGTAATACCTTTTAAAACTTTATCTCATTTTTTTATTGACTCTTTATTTCCAATCATAAGAACTAGATGTTTAATAACTTGACAATGAGTGGATAATAAATATAATGAACTTTATATTAAATATCTTGAATAAGATATTTTTCTTATTTAAAAATATTTATTTCCGATCCTTTAGAACCAAGTAACTATTGGAGTTAATGAGACCAGTGCAGAAAACAATATTTAGCTTCTCACACTGGTAGAGTGATTGTTATCAAGACACAGTTTATGCTCATGTACTGATATCTAAGAAGTTATCTGGAGGTAAGCAAAAAATTTAACTAAAAGATGCATGGCAATTAATCATTGAACTATAAATTTTTAAAAGCTTTAATTTTCTGTTTGCAAGGATTTTTATATGAAATTAACAGAATCCTGATGAATTTTGGTATAAGTAATAAAGGCAGGAAATCTGGAAGAAGATGACTGCAGATTTGCCACTGCATCTGGATCATGTCATTTCATTTTCCATCTACACTTTTCCTTAACCATGGCTTCAGAATGACTGCAGTAGATCAGGGCACTAACCCCACACATCAGTATCCCAAGCAGAAAGGAAGGAGCGGGGGCACCATCCTTTCTTCTTGCAAGATTTCTCTTTATGTCAGGGAAAAAACTTTCTCAAGAATTTTCCAGTAGACTTTGTTTTATTGTCTCATTAAATATGACTCCTGTCATGTGGCTACCTCTTCTCTCATAAATATGAAAGGCAGAGTGTTTAATGAGGAACAAGCTAATGGGATTATTATTAGCTTTATTATTAGTAGTATTATTAATCATGAATCATTTTCTAGGGATAGCAAAAACGTCCCCCTAAGTCAAAAAATCTTAGGTAGTACATGAATACAACCAACATCCTATGGGGTGGGGAATATCCTGCTAAGTCTTTAAACTACCCCTGGCCACAATTTCGTTATCACTTTCAGGGAGAGCTAGTAGGATTTGAGGCAATGCAATATTTTCAAAGAAACTATCCTTCCTCTCCTAAAGAATAACTTGAAGAGTGTGATGGATGTAAAATAGATTTGGCATTAAGATTTCTAGCAATTAATGCAAAGCAGAAGTATATTTTTGATATGCAATTCAAGGTGTCATAAAATAGAAAACAAGCATTTGCTTAATAATATGGTCATTACTAATAATAAAACCAGGGAGAGATGTCCCAAGTATTACAAACAAATTGTTCACTAAAAACAACAGCACTCTCATTACCATCATCCCTGTTGGACCAAGTGATGAATATCCTAAAGTTGGATCAATGTATAAAATTTAGATGAAATAAAGTAATGACAACCATTTATACTACAAAAATAGACACAGTGCCTAAGACACACAGTACAATTATTTTTTAGAGAGGAACCCACAGAATTTTTTATGGTTTCTAATGTGTTTGAATGTCTGGGTTATCTGAAATTAATGAAATTAGAAACAAGCTGGCATTTCTCTTCCATTGTAGTTTCATCTTTTGAAGGGGAACAGTGTGTGTCATTGACATATTATTTAATCTGATTTAGAAAAAAGTAAAGACTAATTGCCTTTTATTTAGTTGATTACTTGCTATTTCTAGTTATTCAAGCCCACTTAGAGCTAAAAGTATGTAGTTTAGCAATCACTGATAGAATTTAGTAATCACTTTGGAATCCACATAAAGTAGGCCTTCGGTAAAGATTTGTTGAACGAATAAACAGGTGATGTTTTGCTTCTAGCCATTCAATGGCTTCACTGCTTGTCTTGGTTACTTTACTCTTGTTGCTGAGACAAAATACCCAACACCCAAAATGAAGAAAGGAAGGTTTATCTAGCTTACATTTTGTGGAGGTTTCAGTCCATACTTTGCTGCTTCAGAGGCAGAGTGGCACATGGCAGAGAGCAAACTTCATGGCAACAGAGCACAGCAAAAACAACCAGTAAAAGGGAGGAATGGCTGCAAGCAGCCTCTTTTTTTCCCTTACATTGTAAACAGCCTACCCCCACCCAGGGGGCGTGTACCTCTCACAGGATCTCCATGCCCTTGTCTTCCACAGGCTCAGGATGTATACAAAGGAAGCACCCTGGCTTTCTGCTGAATTACTCAGCCAAACCTCTAGACTCCCCAAGTTGACAAAATGTATCAAACCTAACATTCCACCCCTTGTCAACTTGGCAACCAGACACATTTCCTTAAACCAGTTTCCAGATACAAAGACGTGCATATATTAGAACCATAACATCTTGCCCCCATATAAATGAAAATTAAACACTCCCAACATTTAAAGGCACAAAATAAACATTACCATTCCAAAAGGCACCAACAGGGGAATATAGAGCATTGGGACCAAAGCAAATCCAGAATTCAGCAGGGCTAACATTGTGTCCTGTAATTGCACATCCAGCATCTGAAGCAACTTGTGGCACATTGTGAGCTCCACAAAGCTCACATGAGTCCACCCCTATGGCACTTCTGGTGGTTACAGCTCCCACGCCTTCTCTCTTAGGCTCGCTTTGCTCCCTCTTTGCAGCTTTCCTTAGATGATCCACGGTCCTGTCTTTTCTAAACTTCTGAGGTCTGCAGGGCACCTTTTGCTTCACACTCACAGCTTCACACGCTGCCCTCTCAGGAACACCCTGCCTGGCCTTCCAGGCCTTCTGAAATCTTGGTGGAAGCCTCTTTAACCTCAGAACTCTTGTATTCTCCTTGCACCTAAAGCCAGGGCCATGTGGATGATGCCAAGGTCTGCTGCCACCTTGAGCAGTAGCCAAACTTTTCTCTCTCTTGGCCATAGGGATCAAGTGCCTAGATTGCTGGGCACACTGAATCCAATTCTGAGGAGCAAATTCTCTATGGCGTTTCCATTCTGGAACCTGGTGCTCTTTAGCTTCCTTCTCAAGGCAAGGTCTCTCACCTTTACAGTTTTGAGGCTGCAAAGGGTGGAGACTTGCTGCTTGTGATGCTCTCAGGCCATCTTTTCCATTTTCTTATTCCTTCATAGCAATAGAGATCACCTCAGCCTTATCTTTGCAGTCCACAATTTTACTGAAGCTTCCTTTCTGGCCAAACTCACAACATTTAAAATCATCCTACTGGGCTCTTTGCTCTTGATTCTCAACATGGATCTGGTTAAAGCCCCCAACAATAGCCATGCCACTGCCCCAACATTCGACTGCCTTCAAATTTCTTTTGCCAGATTAATCAGTTCACTGCCACCCTTAATCTCAGTCTTAGGCAAAGTCTCTGGACATGAGCAAAATACAAACTTTCTGCAAAGCCATAACATACATCATCTGGAGTCCAACAACCAATGCAGTGCTTCCCAACAGAAACCTCCCCAACCTGGTCTTTACTGGCAGGATTTCCATAAGCATTCTGGTCTTTCAAGCTCTGACCAGACATCTCCAAACCTTTCCATACTCTTCCCACAAGCCATTTTCAAAGGCTCTTGAACCACATGGTCAGGTATAGTCACATCAACGACCCCACTCCGTTGGTACCAAATTCTGTCTTGGTTACTTTACTCTTGTTGCTGAGACAAAATATCCAACACCCAAAATAAAGAAAGGAAAGATTTATTTAGTTTACAGTTTGTGGAGGTTTCAGTCCATACTTTGCTGCTTCAGAGGCAGAGTGGCACATGGCAGAGAGCAAACTTCATGGCAGCAGAGCACAGCAGAAACAACCAGTAAAAGGGAGGAATGGCTGCAAGCAGCCTCTTTTTTTCCCTTACATTGTAAACAGCCTACCCCCACCCAGGGGGCATGTACCTCTCACACACTGCTAGATTTTAAGATATTAGGCTTTACTATGTCTGTGCACTTCTTATTGAAGCAGAGATCATTGTTAAGATGCTTTACAATGGTTTATAAAATAACACAATTTTAATAACATGGATGTAGCGTGGATACATGACTGAAGACTGTTTTTAAGCTTCAAAGTAAAATCAGTAATTACAATAAGGATCTGATCCCAAATTAAGAACTGAAAGTGCTGAGCAACCAGTCATTAAGAACAGTATCTATCCAGAAGCTGTTTTCTTTAGCATGCTATTTCCTGCATTGAAATCCATAATTGGCGAAAACAGAGCAGAACAAAATTACAGGCACAGAGTAAAATAGCCTGTTATAATTCTTGTATCTTAGAGGCTCTTACTCCCTTTGTTTTACAAACTCAGGAGCAGGCTATCAGGACTTTGTAAACTTTCTGACTTGAAAAATCCTTAAAGCAAGCGAGCAAGCAAGCAAGCAAGCAAGCAAACAAACAGACTAAATGACAAAGAAAAACAGATCAATCTAAGGGATAAACTTTAAGGGAAACAGTAGACACCCAGAGGAGCCTCCCGGTCACACCATGCTCGGCTTGACCTTATTCCCAAGTATTAGTCCTCCCATTCATTCAAGGTGATCTTGTTTCCAACTCCGATAAGGCCTTTTTGCCCCATAATATTTCCCTCTGCAAGGCCCTTCTCATATCTTTTTACCGATTTATGTTCCTTTCTTCCTCTCTTCCAAGGAGTGCTTGACTGACTTCTCTTGACCAAGGTCCACTGCTGAGTGCCACTTCTCTTCTCATGGACTTAATGACACATTCTTTTTCATTCATAGAGATGTTGCTCTGCACTCCTTTTATACTTTACCAATATTCTTGTTTTTGAATAAAAACCTCTGCATTAGTTTTCCAGGATCGAAAGAAAGGATTATTTTGGTTCATTATTTTACAGGTTCTAGTTCACTTTAAATCTCCTTCTCAGATAAAGAGAATTAAAACTTAGTGTTCACATAGTGTTCTATATGTGACAGGCAGTCTTGGGCAATTTCACTCACACTGGGGTACAATTTTAGAGATTAATATTTTTATTTTAGTGTTAATATTATTGGTCTTTCATTGTATTTGTATTGTAACCTTAAAGAGGTGGTGGCTGAGAAGTCCTGAGGAACTTATTCAAGATCACTGGGTAAGGCAGAAAATCTAGGATGGGAAAGCAGATCTGTCTGAATTTGGAATGATTATTCACTGGGCTATTCTGTACCTTGTCTATCAAAAATGAATGGAAATTCCAAGTATAAAATTTAGAAGAGGGCTGGGAATGTAGCTCAGTAGCACAAGCACCTGCCTGGCAAGTGCAAGGTCCTGAGTTCAAATCCCAGTACCAAAAAAAAAAAATTAGAAGAAATGTAACATGTAGGTATTAGCTTTTTCATGGCCTGGTTAAATATTGCTTTTCTATCCAAGAACTTGATTTAGATAATTTCTGTACTGTTTTTAAAAAGCATTTTTTCTCTTAACTTTCCTGGACACAGAGATCTTCATAGAGCTCTTTAGTCACAATTAATTATTTTAGCCTCATACTCTGATTAGTGATTGATTGTATTTGGTCCCTGTATATGATATATCAGTGATCTATACAAACTATTGTCATAAAAAATGAAAATGAGGAATGAGAGAAAAAAGTGTATTTGGTCTCATCTTTTTGGAGCAAGCACTCATCACTGTACTTAAGTTCCCAATAAGTTTATGGCTCTTAGGTGGTTCGTAGGATTGCATGAATCTATTTAACCTAAATTAGCAATTATTTCTTAGAAAATTTGTTTTTATCCTATCACCGAATTACTGTATCATTTATAAGAAATGAGACTGTGTGTGTGTGTATATATATATATATATATATATATATGTATATATATATATATATATATATATCTAGAGAGAGAGAGAGCAAGAGAGAGACAGGGTCTCACCTTGTAGTGTTGAACACACTGTGGTCTAGAACTCACTGTGTAGCATAAGATGGCCTAGAACTCATGGTGATCCTCCTGCCTCAGCCTCCCACTATACTTGGATAGGATTTATTTTAAAAAGAAAGTTTTTAGCTTATTTATAACTCAATTGTGTTTTGTTTTACACAGTATCTTTCCTTGCACTTTCTTTTGGGTTGAGTATTGTTTAAGCATTCCATTTTATGTTCACTTTGGCGTGTTAGTCATTCCACATTTTTACATTTTTAAAATGATGATTGTACGGTTTATAATATAGGTGTTATAACAATCTACCTTCACATAATATGGTGGCACTTCAAATAGAGTATGAGGATTTAAGGAAACACATAATGGTATACATTTCTATATTTCTTTGCCCCTTTGTGTTCTTATCATATGTTTTATTTTTACATTTTATAAACTGTACAATATATCCTTTCTATTTACATTTTAGACAATTACTTTTTAAAGATATTTAAATGAATACATAATATCCTTTATATTCATTCATATTTTGGCCATTTCTGATATACTATAATCTCTTGAATAAAGTCAGACTTGCATTTCTTCTTTCTGAAGCATTTTTCTTGTAGTACAGTTCTGCTAAATTGAATTCTCTTGGTCTTTGTCAGGAAAATATTTTGTCTTCACTGAAATTTATTTTTCCTTGGTGTAGAATTTTATGTTGACATTTTATTGTTTTATTTTGTGCTTCAAAGGTGCCCCATTGAGTTTTGCCTTCCATATTTTTTGATAAATATGCTGTAATTGGATTATTTGCTTTTTTCTATACAATGTTGCAATTTTATGTGCTTGATTGTCTTTAGAGAAAAAATTTTAAAAATATTTTAAGATTCACTCTTTTATTTGTTTCCTTGTTTTGCAGCACTGGGGATCAAATCCAGAGATTTGCTCATAGGAAGTTCTCCCTCTATCAGTAAGCTACACCCCAGAGCCTCTAGATATTCTCATTACCTTTGGTTTCGATGTGTACACATATGATTTTATTTGCACTAATCCTTATTTGGATTCCCTAAACTTTGTGGAACTAACTGTTGATTTTCATTAATTGCTGGTTGTTAGCATGCCTTCAAATACACTATCTGATCTCTTCACTCTCTCCTTTTTTTAGTTACTCCCATGTAGGATCTTTTGATATTATTTCAGAGCACATGGGTGCTTTTTCTCCACTTATTTGTTCCTTTGTGTTTTAGTTAGACTTCAACTGCTTTCAACTGACTTATCTTCAAGTTCATTGATTTTTTAAAAAAAATGTTGCCTTGCCCAGTCTTTTAACAAACAGGTAAAGGAGCTTTTTCATTTAGAAATGTTTTTGGTCCTGTGTTTTTCCTTTCATGTGTGTTTCAGTATCTCTGTGGAAACTTCCCATCTTTCTATGCATGTTTTCACTCATTTGATAAGAACCTTTCATACATTAGTTGTGTTTATATTAGACTATTTGTGCAATCATTTTAACAGTTGAGATATCTCTGGGCCTCTGTTTATTTCTATTTCATTTCAGGATATTAAGTAATTTTTTGTCACTTTTTTCAGGAGGTGAAATTGTGTTTGTCTAGTAACTTTTTATTGAGTGCCTGGCATTTTTTTTTTTTTTTTTTTTTGCGGTACTGGGGATCGAACTCAGGACCCTGTGCTTGCTAGGCAAGCACTTATTCCACTGAGCTATATCCCCAGCCCCCGAGTGCCTGGCATTATATGTGAAAAAACACTGGACAAAAGAATGACCATGATATTTATTTCCACTTTAACCTTCCTTTTCTAGGTAGGAATAAGAATAGTAAGTTATATTACTTTGAGGTAAGTAATATTTTTACCTGGAGTACAAATACTTATTTTTCTGGCAAGAGAACATCAAGTTTAGCCCATATAGCATATCTACCTAAGTGCAAAAGAATTGAAATTATCCCATGCATATTATCTGACCACTGTGCATTGAAATTGACAATTAATGCCAAAAGGAACTCCAAAAACTACATAAATACTTGGAAATTAAATAACAACTTCCTGATCAACGAATGGGTCACAGAAGAAATTAAAGAATAAATTAAAAAATACCTACAAACAAACAAAAGGGTACATACAACTTACCTGAACCTGTGGGATGCAATGAAAGCAGTCCTCAGAGGGAAATTTATAGTGGTGAACGCCCACATAAGGAAAACATAAAGATAACAAATAAATATCCTACTGCTGCACCTCAAACTTTTAGAAAAAGAAGAACAACTCAAGCCCAAAGCACAAAGTAGGGAGGTGATTGCAAAAGTCAGGGCAGAAATTAATGTAATAGAGATGAAGAAAACACTATGAAAAGTAAATGAATCAAAGAGCTGGTTCTTTGAACGAATGAATAAAATTGATAACCCCCTAGCCAACCTTATCAAAAGAAGAAAGGAAAAAAAATCAAATTCAGGCAATAAGGAATGAAAAGGTTGAAATCACCACAGAGCCTACAGAAATTCAAAAGATCATTAATACCTACTTTGAAAATATTTACTCCCATAGGATAGAAAACTCAGAAGAAATGGACAGATTCCTAAATATATATGAATTACCAAAGTTGAATCAAGAAGATATAAAAATCCTGAACAACCCAGTATCAATTAATGAGATTGAAAACATGATTAAAAACATACCAACAAAGAAAAGCCCAGGTCCTGATGGGTTCACAGCAGAATTTTACAAGAAATTCAGAAAAGATTTAATATCAACACATTCCTCAAACACTTCAATGAAATTGAAAAGGAAGCAATTCTCCCTAACTCATTTCTGGATTCAAGTATTACACTGATACCAAAACCAGAGAAAGACCCAACCAAGAAAGAGAACTAAAGACCAACCTCCCTAATGAACATAGCAAAGATACTCAATAAAATACTAGCAAATAGAATGGAGCAAATCATCAAGAAAATCATACATCACGACCAAGTTGGATTCAGTCCAGGAATGCAGGGATGGTTCAATATTTGCAAATCAATAAAGGCTATATACCACATCAATAGAACCAAAAAGAAAACCACATGATCATCTCAATAGATGCAGGAAAAGCTTTCACAAAGTCCAACATGCATTCATGATAAAAACCCTACGGAAAATAGGAATAGATGGTCTTTACCTCAACCTGATAAAAGCCATCTATGACAAACCAACAGCAACATCATACTAAATGGACAAAAACTGAAAGCTTTTACTTTAAAATCAGGAACAAGACAAGGATGTGTACTATGATCACTTCTATTCAACATCTTCATGACTTCTATTGAACACTTCTATTCAGCTTCTATTTAACAGACTGAGAGAAAAATTAAGGAAACCATACCTTTCACAATAGCATCCAAGAAATTGAAACATTTAGGAATCAATCTAACAAAAGAAGTAAAGGATATATTCAATGAAAACTACTTTGAGAAAAAGAGACCAAAGAGATTTCAGTAAATGGAAAAATATTCCTTGCTCATGGATAGGAAGAACCAACATTGTGAAAATGGCCATACTACCACAATTGTTGTACAGATTCAAAGCACTTCCCATTAAACTACCATTAGCCAACCTCACAGACCTAGAGAAAACATTCCTAAAATTCATCCGGAACCAGAAGAGACCCAGAATAGCAAAAGCAATCCTAGGAAACAAAGACAAGTCATATGGAATCACAATCCCTGACGCGAAATTATACTACAAAGCTACTGTAATAAAATCAACCTGGTACTGGCTAAAAAACCAACCAGAGGATCAATGGAACAGACTGAAAGAAACAGCCACAACCACACACACACTCAGCCACCTAATTTTTGTCAAAGGGGCCAAACATACTCACTGGAAGAAAGATAGCCTCTCTAATACATGGTGCTGGAAAAGTTGGCTTGCCACTTGCCGAAGATTGAAAATAGACCCAAGTCTATCACCATGAACCAAACTCAAGTCAAAATGGATCACAGAGTTCAATATTAAAACAAAAATACTAAATCTATTGGAAGAGAAAGTAGATAAAAGACATATGGGAGTTCATGAACAAAAGAGAGTTCAAGAACAAAAACCAAACCACATGGGAAATACTTCAAAGAATCAACAACTGGGATCTCATCCTACTGAAAAGTTTGTGTCCATCTAAAGAAATCAGCAATAGAGTATAAAAAAGAACCCCATAAATTGGGAAAAAAATTAGCTGACTGTCCCTCAGACAAAGGTCTTCTATCTAGAACATATAAAGAATTTAAAAATATCAACACCCCCCAAATTCAAAGACCCAATCCAGAAATGGGCATCTGAGATGAATACACACTTCTCAGATAAAGAAATGCAAATGGCAAACAAATACTTGAGAAAGTGTTCAACATCATTAGTCATTCAAAAAATGCAAATTAAAACAACAATGAGATTTCATCTCACCCCAGTAACAATGGCTAGAATTAAGAAATCAACCAATAACAAATGCTGGTGAGGCTGTGGAGAAATAGGAACTCTTCTCCACTTCTGGTGGGAATGCAGACTGGTGAAACCTCTGTAGAAATCAGTTTGGAGATTCCTTAGCAAACTAGGTCTGGAAGTCCCATTAAATTCAGCTCTTTCCCTTCTGCGTATTTTCCCAGAAGAACTGAGAACATTATATCACAGTGATATATGTGCACCCATGTTTATAGCAGTGCAATTTGTCATAGCCAAATGTGGAGGCAACCCAAATGTTCATCCATTGAGAAATGGATAAAAAAATTGCGGTATTTTTATATAATGGAATATCATTCAGCTATAAAGAAAGATAAACTTGAGGCTTTTACAGGTAAATGGTCAGAACTAGAGACCATACTCGTAAGTGAAATAAATCAGACCTCCATTTGTAAGCAATGTATTGTATCATTAGTGTAAGAACCTGAAGGAGTGAACAAAAATTGAGAGGTATGATAGATATTGTGAAACGAAAGGAAACTGCTCAAAAGTAAAGAGCTACTGGGATGAGGGAAAAGAGAAAAAGAAAGAAGGGGAAACTACAAACATATGTATACACAGGAGAGCTAATGTAATTGTACTACTGACTTCTATCACTGTACTGAAAGGAACAGTTAATAATTAATTATTGGATCAGTCTTGCATGTCTCTATTCATTTTCCTGAGAAACCACTTTGAAGATAACAATATGTAATGTGACAACCATTGTTCATTTCCTACCACTGTATCTGTAGTTCAGTATTGCTTGTATTCTTATGCTATTTTGTAAATGGAGATCTGTTTGTTAGCATGCTTTCCTTCTTTTATTTTTTAAAATAAATTTAAAAAATTTAAAAAGAGATTGCTGAGTTCATACAGTCAGGATCCGAACCAGATTTGGGTTTCACTGTTGCTCTTATCCTTAGTGCACTACCCTCTGTGTGTTACTCACCAGCAGTTACCATCATCTTGCAATTACGGTGAAGGGAAGGCGCGTTTGGCCACACCCAAGCTGCCAGCAGACCCTTAACACCTGTGCCCAAGAGCTCTGCCTGTCCCTTCCTTAGCACCTACCACTGTTTCCTGTTACTTGATGCAAGGCTTATGGTGGTAGCTGTTTTTCGCAGTTCTCCTGCGCTAGCTGGACAAGTCTTATATGGCTAAACTCTAGGATTGGGGATTTTCCCACACAAAACGTTTAAAAAAACGTATTAGTACATATGTACATTACATACTGTTTACATTCCTAATGTGGTGCATACTCTAATTCCCTTTTTCATTCCCTATTCCTCCCCTCTATTTCTCTTTCCCCTCCCCTTTGAGAAAGATCTATGTCTCTACTCCCTATTATCTGTCTTTTATTTATTCTTGGAAATGGCCTATATGTCCATCAACAAATGAATGAATAAAGAAAATATGAATGTACTATTTATGTACAATGAGGTACTATTCTTCCATGAGGAAAGATAGCGTTGAATTATTTATAGGCAAATCAATGCACCTTGAGACCATCATATTAAGTGAAATTAAATATCACTTCAGAATATTAATATTCTCTTATATGAGAAATCCAAAGTAAAAATGAGGAACAACTAATTTTTACCAGAGTTGATGTCTTGACAAGGACCCTCTCTCCTTTTGAAGCTTTAAAGTGTATAAATCGTGATGTGAAATGATAATTTGCATGTGTGCAATCTTTTTGCCTTTATTAAGTGTCTGAAACTTGATTCCACTATCTTTCTGCCAGGTCTCAATAATCCTGGTCAGCTTTGGCTACAAGACTAAACTTACTCCTGTACCATTTTTGTCCTTTGTCTTGCTCCATCTTTTTTTAAGAACTATTTTCTATTTTACCATGTTAGCTTGGATTATTGACCAATTATGAAAAAATCATATAGACTGATGTCACAAACTATATATATATAGGCACACACACACACACACACACACACACACACACACACACACACATCTCCACAACCAAAACCTCACTGTCTTTAAGTTCCCTTCTCCAAATAACTTCCTATCTTAGTAGTATTTCAGCTTTGCCATGGACTATTTTATCAGCTCCTCCCTGGCATTCTGCTAGAATTTAAGGGCAGGATCAGACAGAATCACTGACCTCACTGTACTTTCAAAGCAATGCTGGATATAAATTGATTAGGGTTAATAGTGCCTTCTCTTTCCTGTCCCTGGTTTAAGAATAGCATCTCACACCTTCTCCCACACAGTTGTTGTGGTCTAAGTGTTCCTCCAATTCACAATTTTTACTCTCCCCATTTCCATACCTAGCATGTTTTTCTCTTTCCCTTTATCTTCTTTATCCAAGTTAGAATCGTTGAAGTGGATTGATTGATTGAGTGCGTGTGTGTCGAGGTGTATGTGTGTTTGTATGTGTTAGAGGAAGGGAGAATGTTTATAAGTAAGAGAGATTTAAGTGTGTTAATGTGCTAAAAGTAAGTCAGTAGAGATGGTGTAATTTGTACAAAGAGATCTTTGTGTGGAAGGGAGGGAGTAGAACCTGGGACATAGGGAATGAAATCACTTTAGTTAGGTGAAGAGTAAGACAATATACCTCTGAGAAAAATGGGTAATATACTTGTACAATAAACCACAAATAAAGTCCTCTAGGAGAACATTTCTATCACATGGAGGCAAAGTCCAACGAAATGGCAAGAATATTATAAAGTAAGATCCAAGATATAGTAGTGAATTCTATTTATATGTCTCTGTGAAGTAATTTGTGCCAGGAGACTAACAGGGGTCAAAGAGAAAAGATTACTGCTGAATACTGAAATTGCAGACCATGATTTTAGGTAGCACCAATTCATTTAATATACTATGTTAGCCAAATCTATGTGGATATATATGAAACTATGACATCTTTAAATTGCAGCCCCACATTTCATACACACACACACACACACACACACACACACACACACGGAATTTTCACCAGCTTAACTTTTTTCCAAAATTCATGATTGCCCTCTTCCAAAGCTGCACACTAATTTCTGTATTCCTAATGGTGATAAATCTTTCTATCTTCTCTCCCTATTGAAATTTATCAGCTCACATAAATAAATATTTATTGAACACTTCAGGCATGATTGACACACAATAAAAGCTAAGCTTGACCTCATCTTTAAGGAACTTATGAAGTATAAAAACTCACTATAGACAATTATGTTATTCTTATCTATTAAAATGCAGTGGCCTCTTAAAATAGTGATAAACAACCCACAGGGACCAAAGTGCACTCACTGCCTGTTGCTATATGCATTGTGGACTAAACCATTTTCCTCACTTTTCAAAAATTGAGGTAAAATTCCCATAAAATAAAATTAACTGTTGTAGAATATACACTTCAATCTCTTTGAATACATCCATAGTGTTGTAGAACCATCACCCATATCAGGTTCTGAAACATTTTCATCACCTCATAAGAAAACGCCATTCCCATTCATCTGCCATTCCTCAATACTCTCCCTGCAGCACCTGGCAGCCGTCACTGTGCTTTCTGTCTGTATGGATGCACCTACTCTGGATATTTAATAAAGATAGAAACATAATATATGATGCTTTGTATTTGCATTTTTCATGACTGAATATTATTCCACTGTGTCTATATATCACATTTTGATTATCCATTCATTCACTGATGGATATTTGGATTATTTTCAGAGGGTTATTTCTAGCTGAGGTGGAGGGAGAAGGGAAGTAAAGGAAGTGATGGCAGAGGAGGGGAGGGGAGGGGAGAAAAGAATAGAGGAAGGGAGGGAAGGGAAGGAGTGAAATTGTTAAGATGACAGGAGTATTCATGTACATTTTTTGTTTGTGTTCCTGTTTTCAATTCTTTTGGATATATCCCTAGTAGTGCAATTGCTGGGTCACAAGGTAATATTATATTTAATTTTTTCCATAAGTGCCAGACTGTTCTCTACAGCAGCTATATTATTTCACATTCCTACCAGCATCTCGGAAATGTTCCAACTTGGCCACATCTTCACCATTAGTTATTTTCTATTTTAAAAATAATATCCTAACAGATATGAAGTGGTATTTTTCAGGTTAGATTTTGCATTTCACTAATGACTATTCTGAGCAACTTTTCATGTGCTTGTTGATTTTTTTATATATTCTTTGGAGAAGCACCTATTCTTTTTTTTTTTTTTTATCTTTTTGAGACAGGGTCTCACTGTGCAGCTCAGGCTGGCCTTCTGCTCACTTTGTAGCCCAGGCCGGTCTTGAACTCACAATGGTCCTCCTGCCCCATCCTCCCCAGTGCTGGGACTACAGGCATGTGGCATCATGCCTGGCAAGAGAATATCTGTTCAGTGACTGATACACATTTTAGTTTTGTTGATCTTTGTGTTGCTGAGTTATGAGTTCTTCATTTGTAAGAGTTCTAGATATCAGATGCTTTTCAGATACATGACTTGCAAGCATTTTCTATCACTCTGTGGGCTGTCTGTTGATGTATAACACTTTGTAATTTTAATTCAGTTTAGTTTTCTTTTGTTGTTCTTGCCCTCAGTGTCATTTCTAAGAATCCACTGAGAAATTAAAAGTTACAGAGTTTCCTCTATACTTTCCATTGTTTTATAGTTTTAGTCCCTTCATTTATGTTATTGATCAATTGTATTTTTTCCATGAGGTGAGGTAGGGGCACAATTTTATCTTTGCAAAAGGATATTGTGCTGTCTCACTCTTTCTTAGTAGAAAGGCTGTTCTCCTTTCATGGACCAGCATTGATATTATTATTGAAAATCAATTGACTATATATATATATATATATATATTTGTTTCTGGACTCTCCATTCTACTCCATTCATTCATGTGTGTTTATGACTCCAGTACCATGTTATTTTCAATACTATAATATTGTATGAAGTTTTGAAATTTGAAATTGTAAGTTCTCCAACTATGTTATTATCTTCAGTGATGTTTTGACTACTTGGGGGCCACTTTTAATTCCACTTAACTTGATGATTTTTTTTTCAGTGAAAAAGGAACTTTATTAGGGGTCATAATTAAACTATAAATTGCTTTGAGTTATACTGGCCTCTTAGCAATAGTAAGTCTTCTAATGCTTAAACATGGTGTGTCTTCCCACTTGCATAGGTTTTCTTTAATTTCTTTCAGTAGTGTTTTGTCAGCATGTAAGTCTTTCACCTCTTTGATTAAAATTTTTTTAAGTATTCTATTCTTTTGGGTTCCACTGTAAATGAAACCATTTTCTTAGCTTCCTGTTTGGATTATCCATTGCTAGTGTTTAGAAATGCAACTGTTTTTGTGTGTTGATATTATAAACTGCAACTTTGCTGAATTTATTAACTCAAGTAGTTATTTTTGTATTTACATTTTAAAATATAAGCTCATTTTTAAATGAAAAAGAATAGCTTTATATCTATTTTTAAAATTTGGGTGATTTATTTCTGTCTTTCTTATCTACTAGTTTTGATTAGAATTTTCACTACAGTGTTGAATAGTACAATTTTAGTGTGGTAACAGTGGGCATCTAGGTGTTGTTCCCAGAATTAGGTTTATGCGGAAGGCTTTCTGTTTTCCACTATTGATTATAATATTAACTATTGGTTTTTCATAAGGGCCCTTTACCAGGTTGTGGCAGTTTCCTTTTACTCCTACATTTTTAAAATTGCTTTGATCAATAAAGGGTTTTGAGGCTTGTCAGTGTTTTTCCTATATAAATTAAGGTGATTTGAGTACATTATTTTCTACTTTATTCATGTGGTTTATTATATCAAATAATGTTGAGTAGGTCTTGCATTTCTGGGATAAACACTACCTGATTATACTATATAATTCTTTTGCTCTGCTCAGGTGTTTATTAATGCATTCATTACTGTTTTGTTATGAATTTTCAGCTCTGTGTTTATATAGATGTCTGTGTGCTGAAGGACAGTTTCTGTCTCCAACTTGCTGCCCCACCTTATCTCGTATCCCATTTCCGGGTTCACTCAGATAATGTTACACTTACTTTCTCATTAGTTAGTGGCACGAACGTTTGTACAACTGTGTGTGCTCTTACTTCTTAGAATGTCCTTTCAAAGTTTTCTCCTGTAGAAACTTTTCTCCTGTTTGTGGGTCAAATAGCACCCCACCACCAGCAGCGTAAGAGAGAGGCCTACCCAGAATCAACGAACACGGTGTTATTTGGAAAGAGGGTCTGCGTAGGTACAATTACGACAAGGAACTTGAGGCAGGATCATATTATGTAATCCCGAAATCCAGTGCCAGTTTCTGTGTGAGAGAAGAGCAGACACATCGGAGGAGATTATGGGACGACAGAGGCAGAGACGGAAGTGGCACGCCTGCCGGCCCACAGCTATTAGAAACCGGGAATGAGTCCCGGAAGGGCGTCTCCTGCAGAACCTCTGGAGAACGAAGCCGGCTAGCACCTTCACTTTAGACTCTGGACTCCAGAACTTCGAGAAAATAAATTTCGGTTGTTGTCAATCACTGAGTTTGTAGTAATTTAGCTTGGTAGCCCTAGGAAATTAATATATCTTCAATAAAGATATATACTATGTATTGTCAAATATAATTATATGAAAAATTATTTGATTCTTCTAGACCTAGACAAAGCTGTTTGCTCATTCCTATTTCTTATTAGAGCATTTATTTTAATTTACTTTAAAAATATTTAACTTTTCTAAAGGCTTTGCACTTGTTCCTTATTTTATTTTGCCCTTGAAATTTAGCTCGTATCTTGCACACTCTAAGTGCTTAGTGTTTATGGAATGAATGAAAATATTGACTGAGTGAATTACAGGTGACACAGTGAGTATAGCTTGGAGTCAGTTTATTAGTATTATTTATCGGGTTATGCTGCTTAAAAGCTAGGTTATATGTCACTTTGATTCTTACTTTGTTCAACTATAGGAGTGCTATGTGCTATATCTTAGTATCACTATGAGTGTGGGACTAAGGTGTTTCCTAGCCATAAAATTTTATAATGTATTAGTTATTCTGGGTGATTTCCTTCATGTCAGTCACTATTTTTATGAGTGAACATGGAAAACAATGACTTTTAGATTTTTCAGGGAAAATTAGGACACTTCTAACACTGATTATGTTGAGACTTTAAACATTTCTTCCTTTACTTCATTTGTGGTGTAAAGTGAAAAATAATCTGACTGAGATACGTGAAAGAATTGCTGTTAATATTTGTCCACTGCAAACACATTTTTTGTCTTTAAGAGTTGAATATTTGCTGGGAGTGGTGGCACATGCCTGCAATCCCAGCACTCAGGGAGGCTGAGGCAGGAGGATTGTTGAGAGTTCAAGACCAGCCTGGGCTACAAAGTGAGCTCAAGGCCAGCCTGAACTGCATAGTGAGACCCTGTCTCAAAAAGGACAAAACAAAAGAGAGTTGAATCTTTATGCTTTGATAAAGAATATTGCTTTGGAATTATACTTTTTCCAGGAGATATTTTTATAATATTTGTTTTTAACTATTTTAAGTGTCCATATTGGTATTTCAAAATAGGTACAAAAATAAGTACAATTACTATAAAAAAGTAAAATCAACTGTGTTGTGCATAACTAAGTCATTGTAATTGTTTTGTTTATATATATGTATATATATATACATATAGCTCAAATTATACACTTTTTCATGTTTCAATTTTATCTTGCTTTTAATATTCTGGTGGTGGTAAAATACTAATACATTATCACCAATGATGTAGGTATTTGTATATCCACATGTTAGAAAATAAGTGAAAGCCAACCAAAAATTACTCGTACGTCATTTGCATCCATGAAGATATGCCTTTATATAGGCTCTTCTTCAAGCCGCTATTAAAACTTTGAGACATCAAATCACTTGTAAGGTAATTACCCCTGCAAAGGGATAAGAAAATAGAAAAGTATAGTTACGATATAGCTACAGAATGTAAGAAATTAAATCATTGCCTGAATTGGACTCAGAAGAAAAGAACACAACTTCACAGTGCAGGAAAATGTTTTGAAAGGAATTAGGAGTACTTATAAAAGATCCTTAATCTGGGGAGCACTTCAAAACCACACACCTGATTAAAATTCAAGGAAACCCCGAAGTCCCTTGTATTTCAGATTTTGGTCTTTCCTCCCAGGCTTATCCCTGAATTTCCTCTCACTTTTTCTAATACAACACATTTTTATTGAGATTCTACTATGCTTATTGTTACAAAAGTATACCTTGATCTGTTTTTTAAAGGCAAGAATCATATAGTTTTTCTTCCTGATTATGTAAGACATGTTCAAGACATGTATCTTCTTTTTTTTTTTTTTTTTTTTTTTGGTGGTACTAGGGATCGAACTCAGGACCTTGTGCTTGCCAGGCAAGCACTTATTCCACTGAGCTATATCCCCAGCCCCAACATGTATCTTCTTGGTGTAAAATTTTAAATGACAGAGTTTGGAAGAGGTCACAAAAAAGAACAATTAGTGCAAGCCAGTGTTTTCTAATGATTTTTGAAGGTCACTAAGCAGAATGTAAGATTGGGTCTGGACTTTTTAAAGTGAGGGAGGCAGACCTAGCATGGATAAGATAAGCCTGAGATAAAGAGACAGGAGTAAGAGTGAATTCGTAGAGACCACAGAGAGATGCATTGATAAAAACAGCCTGGCTGTATCGTGTGAGTCAGTTTTGTGAAACTTGCATTTCAATTATTCTAGAAATAACAGCATTGCGCTTTTTAAATCTCAGTAAAGGCTAAACTTTATTATTTGAAAGGACCTCATGATTCTTTGAAGTAGAAATTCTATAAAAATCCAGCTCGTAGACTTATACAATCTTGGGAATAATTTATTAGGTCTACTTGAATGTATGTTCTTTATATTGCAAACTCTGTCTATCCAGGTGTTGAGATATTTCATACTGCACTGGGACTGCTAAGTTCACTTTTGAAGTTGGAATATACTCTAGTTCATGTAATTTCACTTTTCTATTATGATTACATGTACTTAGTTAATTGTAATGTTTACCTTTTTATTTACCCTATTACTACACCAGCACTTTTATTGTCTTACCATTGTAGGAATATCAATTGCTAAGCTAACCTAATGGTTGGTTGATTGATTTCCCATGCCTTTCCCTACCACGTTCTCCAATGATAGTGGAAGACATTATAGAGTGCAGGTTTGTTCAAACAAGAGAGTAGTTCTCACCTAAGTCTTGAATGGCATGAGGTATATGAAAAGAGTTAATCTAATCCACAGTATCTGTCAGAGAAGGATGAAAGAAAACAGCTCAAGACGTATAGAAAAAAAGGTCACTTTTAAATTTAATCTAATCATAATCAAATTTTAAAATGGTAATATATAATGATATTTGAATTCTGGCATAAAGCCAGCAGAAGTAAAAACCCATCAGAGAGGTCCAATTTCCTTTTTTATAGCCACAGGTACATGTAGCATTTGATATCATCTAATAACCACGAGATAGATAAAAGAAACCTGGGCTTCAAAAATACTACCAGATCTGTTTTTTAATCTTTGTCAAGCTACGTGGTGTGGTAGACCAAATTCACTATTTTTCTGTATATATCTCTGTCTCTATCTTCCGTATATCTTTGAGTAACTCTTTCTTATAGCTGAATATTATTTTAGGAGACCCATTTTCTTGCTATTTTTCCTTCTGTATTTGTATTTGCGACTTGACCTTAATTTTGTGATTTGAAAATGACCTGAATTTTTTGGTAATTTTTATAAGCACATTTTATAAATGATACTGGGACATTAGAATAACATTCAATGGGGGGTATTTATAGAAATATATCTGAATCTCGAATAGTAATTAACACTTGCGTGAAGAATATCATACATTTGCATGATGTACGTGCATGTGCGCAATGTGTGTGCGTTCTGTAATTCTTGTGATTGCACACACACTGGTAAATAAATGTGCAGTTATTCAGATAATAAAAAAATATAAAATGCATGATCTGTTCCTTTATGTTTTGTGCATCACATTCTGGCTTTTGATGCCATTTCTCCTCTTAAAAGAGGAAAAGGCTGCTTCCCGGCCCACCCGGGGCACTGCATTGCGCCCCTTGCCGACCGCCCTGCCCTGGGTCTCACCGCAGTTGGCCCCTCCTTCCTTCGTGAGCGCTCTGCCTTCTTTCGCCTCACACACGCTTCCGTTTTACTTCCGCTGACCCCTCTCAGCTGACTTTGTAGGCTCCACTTACTCTATTTTTACCATAAATGGGTTTTTTCCTACCTGGGATAGTCTGTGGGTCATTTTATCAGTTTCTGTGATGCCATTTGCGCCAAGATTCCCCACAGTTACTGCTTTGATATATATCCCATTTTGGACTCCTAAAATAGTTAATAAATAACGGATGGAGCATTTCACTTAGAATGTCTCAAAGGTGCTTTAATGTTCTCAAATAAAATTTTTAATTTCCCCTATCTTGCAACTCTTCCTTTCCCTCTGCTTGCTGTTTCAGTAAATGGCATCACTGTCTGCTAACCTGTGCTAAACGCCGAATGCAGGGAAGGAGTTTCGACTGCTTTTTCCTGCTGAATTTTCAGTGTCTCTTCTATTGCTACCTTTCCGGTTTGGCGTATTTGTCCATTCTCGCTGCTAATGCTCCAGTGTAGTTCATCATCATCTGCCACTTTGATTACTTGCATCAACTTTTTAAAAATTAATTTTAAGAAGATGTAATTTACATGTGGTAAAATACAGGCGCAGCAAGCATACAGTTCCCGAAGGTGGACACATGTATGCATCTGCCTGACATTTCAACAAATATATGCAGCATTTCTATTCTTTCATAAAATTTCCTTTTTCTTTTCCAGCTTCTCTTTTCCGCTTTACCCAAAGGCAGTTACTCTCCTGATCTCTGTTTCTGTAGATGAGTATAACTATGCTTGAAATTTATACAAAGTAATCAAACATCTCGTGCTTTATCATCTTTTATTCAAAATAATGTTTTTGTGCTTCACCCATGCGGAGGCACACATCTGTGATTTTTTACTGTGAAGTAATATTCCAGTGTGTGGATACAATGCCATTTATTTACTCCTTCTCTCAGTCATAAATATCTAAGTTGTTTCTAGTTGTTAATTATGCGTGAAACTTCTATGAACACATTTATAAACATTTTTGTGGACATGTTTTTCTTTCTCTGAAGTAGATGCTGAGGAGTGAAATTGATTATAGGACATAGGTATTTGTTGAAATTAAGGAGAAGTTATCAGACTTTCTTCAAATTTGTTGAACCATTTAATACTTCCCTTAGCAATTTCTGATATTTGCATTTTTCTTCGTATACTTACCACTGATTAGTTTTCAGTCTTTAAAATCTTTATACTTGAAAACTTCTAAGTGTGTGTGTATGAGGCAGTATTTCACTGTGGTTTTAATTTATAGTTCTCTGGTGATTCACTCATGTTTAACATAACTTAATGTTCTGACTGACAATTTGTATGTCTGTTTTTTATGAAGTGGCTGGCTGTTCCAGCCTCTTGACATTTAAAAGAATTAAGCTGTTAGTGGTTTCATCATACATTTGTGAGAGTTCTGCACAAAGCCTGGATACAGCCCTTTATCCTATACCTTTCTACCTCTGTTTCTGTCACAGTGCCCACCATGTTGTTTGCACTTTCATTTCCTAAGTGATATCTTTTGAAACAGAAGTTGTTACTTTGGATGAACTCTAGTTTATCATTTATCTTCTTCATATCTCAGGTAACAAAGACATTCTTCTGTTTTCGCCTGAAATCTGTGTAACCCAACCATTTTAAAACTGTTCTCCTTTCTCACAGAGTTCAGGCTCATAGTTTCTCTTTCATTTGATCAGTTTACCTTTGCCCATCTCAATCTAAGGGTGCTACCTAACCCTTCCCCCACCAATTTCAACCTTCTTAGTGTCTATTTTCTATCATCTTTCCTAATTTTTTCACATGGTCTGCACAATCTTTCATGTCTTTCTCTCTCAAAGAAGCTTCTTCTTACCTCCATCCTCTGCTAGTCTTTGGATTGGTTTTGGCAAGTCATTTATATCTCCATTAAAGTATCACACTTTCTTCTCCTTCTGGATAATTGCAAATTCTCTGCCTGGACCATCTTTTCATCTATTTCTAGATATCATCTCTTTATCTCTCAGTCATGGTTTCAGTGTCACTTTGCTGGAGAAGACTTTCCTGACTTTTGAAGAAAGCTGCTGTACCGACATGGTCCCATAGAACTTTGGGCTTCCTCCCACTGTAGTTTGCGAGAGATTCTGTAGTGATTGTATAACAGCCGTGTTTCTCAATAGATTCCTAGTTTTCAAATATCACTAGATTCTCAGTCACCAAAGCAAGTGCTATATCCTGTCCATGATGGCTGCAGTACTCTGCAGAATTCTCCCATAGAAGAGGTAATAGACTGAGTTGTTTAGTAGGTAGATAAAGACAATATCTGCACCCCAGTAAGCTGAGTTTTTAACCCATCATCATTAAAAGCCATTTAGTTCCCATTTTATTGTAAAGTTTTAATAAATTAATACTTATTCAGAATGGAAATTTTAGGAAAGGATAGAAAAATAAACTATTACTACTTTCAATACCTAATAACAATATTTAGATGTGATTTAATTGCACTCTTCTTAAACTACCTGTATGATTTGCATGCTATTTTAAAATAAAACAGCTCAAATAGCATGTGCAGTTTTAAATTTTGATAATTATTCCTTAAATAACCATCAAATCAATCTATAAAGAAAGGTAACCAAAGTAATGATGAATTAAAAAATACTATTTTATATTTGTGAGATTTTATTCCCTTTAGTAAGCCAATGATGTGGCAGTTGCTCCAACATTTGTGAAGTTAGTCCTCAGTATTGCCTTTAGAGCCAAGAAATATAATTTCTTCATAATTACAGCTATTTCTGATCCAAAATTCCCCTGATTAATCAACATATACTCAACAAGTTATAGGTTCTAGAGATTCAATTGTGAGCAAGACATTTTTCTCTTCAAGCATTTATTCAGAGTTCTGAGAATTATCCATTCTCAGAAATTAAACCCACATTCAAAGAATGATTGTCATGAATAATGACATTAAAGTGCATTTCTTTTTAATAGTTGTATTGCTTATTATTTTCACAGCTGTTTTAAAATATGTTAATGGGCACATAATAAAAGAGTTTGGACAAGTCACTTTTTTAAGACTTACCATAATAATTATGAATGAGACCTAGTAAAAAAAAATTCAAAATCAGTAATATTGCTTTACTACATCATCTCATTTAATAGTGCTCAATAAACACTGCTTTCATGAATTCCTCCACAAATGGAAGTTTTCATGCAAGAGCTGGATTTGGAAAGAATTATGAAAAAGGGCAAAAACATACAAATAAAAGGAAAAATGAATGTATACTTTTCCTGCATGAGAGATGTGAGCTGAGACATGAAAAAATACAAGGTTTGCTTGTTTAGAAAAAGTATGAGTAGGAAAATGGAATGGAATTTTATCAGTGGGACAAAATTAATGGTCACATTAGAAATGACTTCACCATTTTGACAACCCCGTGGACGTATTTAAGTCAGATTTTTCTTTCTCTGACATTTCTGCCTGTCTTGCTTACTTTTCTCTCATTGCTGAGACAAAATACCCGATGTCCAAAATTAAGGAAGGAAAGGTTTATTTATCTCACAGTCTGTGGAGGTTTCAGTCCATAATCAGCTGGCTCCGAGGCAGAGTGCGAAGCGGCAGAGGGCAGCAGTTCAAGGTGGCAGAAGACAGCAAAAGCCACAAGAGCAAGAGGGGGTCAGGGGCAGCGAGCGTTTTTTCCCCTGATATTGTAAGCAGGCTACCTGCACCCAGGGTGGAGGGCTGCAGCATCCACACCATCTATGTGTCCTCTTGCACAAGCTCAGGATGTTTACAAAGCAAAGAACCTGGGACCCTGCTGAGTTGCTTAGTTAAACTTCTAAAGTTGACACAATTTTTTTTTTGACTTTTTGAGACTCAGTCTGGCTATGCAGTCAGGCTGGCCTTGAGCTCACTTTGTAGCCCAGGCTGTTCCTGAAGGTGCAATGCTCCTCTTGCCTCAGCCTCTCCAGTGCTGGGAGTACAGGCGGGTGCTACCACGTCAGGCTCAAATTGACACAATGCATCAACCATTACGCTTCTTTTCTCTGCCCTTCCTACATTAAAGCAGGAAATGATTGGATATGAATAGGTTTTTTCTTTGTTTCTGTAAGCCTGTTGTACATTCAAACTATGTTGGGTACCAAAGGAATAGGCATTATTAAGGAATATAGACATTATTCAAGTCATATTTGCAATCTATCATAGGTTTTGAACCATGAAATAGAAAAGATGAAGACTGATTTTGGGTAAATCAATATTTTAGTGTTGTGCTGGTGGATAACAGACACATTTAGATTTTCTGTTACAGTACAGTAGTAGTATAATAGAGTTCTGTTTAAACAGAAATAATAATTTAGTTGTATAGATGAAATTATACTAAGATAAAGCTTTTATAAAAAATGAAGGCTTCTCTTGGATCTGAAAACTCAGATACTTTTCTTGCTTAATTGTTCAAAAGTTGGCTGTGAGACTGTGCAAGTAGGTTACTGCCTTTATTAGAACTGTTATAAAAGATGGTTATTTTAAGCAAATAGAACAATCACATGTAATGTTTATGCCCTCAACAGATGAAAGGCCCAAGAATTCAAATTCATTTTCTTTATTACTTAGGCATTTGCTGAGAAGAGATAATCAGTTTAAAGTTTACGAAAACATGAAAATAAGTAACACTTAGCTCAATTCATAAGCTTGGCTTTTATGGTGTTCTATTTATGAGGCTGGAATAAAGGTAATGAGATGCGGCACTGCCTCTGATTTGCTCTCTAAATTCAGGCAAAAAACAGGTTCTTGATGTCACAATTTCCCATTTTTAGGAATATGTTAATATGCCTGTTTTATTCATCTCATATGCTAGTTCTCAGAATATTTCCAAATGTTTTTCAAATTATGTCTCTACAATATTAGATAAAGGTTAACATCTATGTATTACCTACTTTTTATCTTCATAAGGCTTCTAAATTTCATTTGTTATAGGATAACATGTGTTCCAGTAATGAAAATGGTTTCATCACAATTGGAATGTATTTAAATACCTCAACTGTAATAAAGTTTGTATGTAAATATGGTTCTAAATAGTTTAAAAATAATTAGGCTAGTTACATGCACTTGAAAAATAGGCATGAAATGATTATTCTTCCTACATTACATGAAAAGTACATGAGAAAGACTATTAATCTGACTTATTTTCTTGGAGAAAAGCATTATTACAATAGTATGATTTTAGTGCTCAGAAAGAATATACATGTTCATTCAAAAAAATCAATGCCCTAACATGAGCCGGACACTGTAGGCACTGGGAATACAGCAGGCAATAAAACAGATAATAATTACAGCCCCTGTGTTTCCAGAACAATTATATTTGCCTTATTCTCAGTTGTATTTTAGTACAGCAAAGATACATGTTTGGGCAGTTGTGGTGGAAGAGTATGTGACCCAATGCATGTTCTCCAGTTCACCTGCGTGAGCCCACTGGACCACTGATGACTCCCCATTGCTTATGGGAGCTGATGCTTTGGATCTTATGTTTATGTATTGTCCTAGTTTAATTAGTCAGAGCAATGAAACAATGGCGTATGTAGAATATTTTAGTTCCTATTTTAAAAAAATATTTGGCACACTTTTTTAAATCAGCCAAGATGTGTAAAAATGTTTTGAGCTTCTAAAGGAAACAAGTTTTACTTTATAATTTTATTGTCTTTGGGTTAGAGCATAAACTCAAGTGGTGACATGGCAATTTCCTTCTTGATTTAAGCAGTGTAGGTAGCAAAATTGGATAGTTCTCACTGGGGCTTCAATTATCATGCTGAACCCATGAGTTAATACAAACAAGTAAGAACTACCATACTAGGTTAAGTCAATTGTTCATGGAGCGTTGGTAGTCTATGGAGAAGCGTGATATTCTCTTTAAGCAACTTTGATCTAACTTGAACATTCATTATATTCTCTTAGTAATATGTTATATCAATTTTCCACAAATCAATTTTCTACAAAGACCTTCTTGATCCCATTTCTATTTTCAGTCAGTACTACCTTTTTGTAATTAGTTTATTATCTCTTGTGTATAATTCACTCCTATGTTCCAATGACTGTGTAAACTTTAATGATTTGGGATACATGCTCACCCATTTTTCTTTTATCTTACCTTTCTAGTTTGAAGGGTTTGAATTTTCAACTGATTTTGTGTGGACAACTTTTTGTCCTTTTATACATTTGTAAAAATATACTCAATCCTCTGTGATTGAGAGCAATGAGAAATTCATACATATTCACAAAGAGGGTCATTTTGTTTATGGGCCACATTTGCTTTATTGTCATGTCAGTATGATGAGCATTTTGTTGTATAGCAGCATCTGAAGTAATTACCTTCAAATAATGTTTCCGATATCCTTTTGCTTGATCTTCACTACACTTTATATTAACAGAAACCCCAAACTAAAATACTGATAATATTGTCTATCCTGCTACAGATCCCAAACTAAGTGTAATATAATACTTTATCAATATTGAATAAATATTCATACTGACAGTTCTTTGGGATTCATAAACTTTGAAAATTTTTTGACTTCTTAGTACGTTAACTTCTCTTTGTTAATGTGTGTGTAAATCATTCTTGTAGTAACTCTCTTCAATCCTTCTAATTGTTGGCAAATGTATTATGCCTTGCCTCCTGGTGAAGCTTTTACTTCCGGAAAGGCAAAGTTTATTTTAGTGATCTAGTCTTTTCAGTACTTTCTTTTGTTCTTATTTTTGTCTTTGTGCCTTCAAAAGTTTGGTCTTAAATACTTGTAGGAAAACTTAACTGATAATTTCACATTAATACATTTGAAAGTAATCGTTCCTTAACACCTCTAGTATGATTTATGCAGATACATATGTAAGCTATGCTTTGATCGTTAAAGTTTTTGGCCTTACAGTGCTTTGTTTCAACCAGCTTGAATGTGTAACTTTTATTTTGACTGTAAAATGAATTTGAGGATCAACAAATCTGAACATTGAATTACTCCAGTAGTAGAAACTTTCTAAAGTACAGAAGCCAGGCATAGTGGCACACACCTATAATCCCAACACTTGGGAGGCTGAGACAGGAGAACTGCTGCTAAAGCACAGCCAGCCTAGGCTCTATAGTGAGTTTAAGATCATTCTGAACTACATAATTGAGACCTTGCCTCAAAAAAAAAACCAAACCAAACCAAACCAAACCAAACCAAAGAAAAAACAACCCAACAAACTGAGATGATGGAAAAGAGAAAAGAAAGAAGGGGAAATTATGTATGTATGTATATACAGGAGAGCTAACATAGCTGTACTACTGACTTCTATCACTTTACTGAAAAGAGCAGTTAAAGATTAATTATTTGATCATGTTTGCATGTCTCTGTTTGTTTTCCTGAGAAACCACTTTGAAGATATACAACCATTGTTGATTTACTACCATTTTGTCTGTAATTCAGTATTGCTTGTATTGTTCTTATGCTACTTTGTAAATAGATGCCTGTTTGTTAATATGCTTTTCTTTTATTTTTTAAAATAAATTATAAATACCCAACCAACAAAAAAACAAGCCCAAATGAACTACAGCAGTGGGATATATTAAATATCTCCAGCGCTGAGGAGTATGTACCAAAGCTAACTGTGGACTTCAGAGACATTACTTCTTCTAATCTGAGAAATCATAATCGATCTTTCATCTGTGGCATGTTCACTGTACCTATTCAATCTTGCAGGAAAAATCATATTTAGAGATTATAAAACTAGAGTAGCATTATCTACACTTAACATAAATGACTATTAGAGGAAATGAGATGCCATAGGGACAGTGTGAATACCTGTAGCTTTTTTTTTTTCTTCTGACAAACATCTTCCTAGGATACAGCAAAGAAGGACTTTGCCTTAAACGTTAAATATTTCTTCCCATTTTCCTTGAGTAAACATGTGATTCCTTCTAGAATGTAGATCTTTTAATCTAAATAGCTTGTACATGATTCAGTGCATTATGAGAGGAAAAAGCTTATGTATGCTATTTAAATTAATCAAGAAAAAGCCATGGTTAAAAAAGAGACCCAGAGCAAGAAAGACCTTTTGTTCTTGACTAGAGACATTATTTCCTACCTAAGTTTAGCAGAATACCCTGAAGAGTACTTGAAACTTACTCCTGTGTTTTGTGTCCTTCAACCCGACATGGCACCTTACCATTGTATAGCAATGAAATGGGCAAGACAATGAGAAAGGGCCCACAGAAGCCGATCTCGGCTCTGCAGATGGCATGAACAGGAAGCTTTGAACAAGAAGCTTTGAACAAAGGCACACTGCCACTTGTCTCTTGTTTGAAGAAGCTAGGATGCATCTTGCTCAGCCTGCATATTCCCAGAGGAATGTGATTTAACTTCCACTTTTTCCACAGTAAGAATCAACCTTGTAGACCTGTTGGAAAGGTACTGGCAGCCTGGGAGGAATTTGGATAAGTGCTTTTCACTCCAGTGTTTTCACGTGACCTGACTCTCAGTCTCAATTTAGTTACATCTTGACCTCAAAAGGGCAGCCGTGCTTCTCTCCATTTAGCCCCTCCATTTATGATGTTCATGCCCCTCCTTCTTCTTCTCCCCCTTCATCAGGCAGTCCTTCCCAGTTTCCCTGACACCCTGCAAACAGAGCTTTCTTCTAGATGTCTGTACGATGTTTACACTCTGACTTCCTGGGCATGGACTTTATTTCCAGACTGAGGAAATATATTTGAGTTCCTGAGAAATACATAAAAATATCCCCTGGAAAACAGCCTAAGCAGTCATGTCTTCAAGCAGATATGACCGATTATTCATGTATCTGACAGCTTCTTTAAGACCTCCCCTGTAGCAGCACAGGCAATAATAGTCCATCTATGATTATTGTTATTGAGTGCATCTCTCTAGCTTCACTTCTCTCCCCTCTATTACATGAATGATTTTGATGCATGAAATAATAGACGAGCCATGGGTGACCTGCTTTTTTTTTCTTCCCTCCCTTCCCCCCTTTTTCCCTTGCGGTAAAATAGTGCTGAAGAAAGAGGGCACTAGTGTACAGCCCAGATTGCATCCTTGCACCGTCTGGATTGGAGCTGAGGCGTCTGCGAACCGAGGGCGGCCGCGGTCCTCTGGCCCGGGAACCACAGATCTGTCTACCCCTACTCAGGTAAGTCTTAAGTCTACATCCTTCAGACCGGTAAGTGGACACCTACTCACAAACGCAGACTCAGCCCTAATCTATTGGATTTCCTCCGGATTTCAGGCGCACCTTCGCTTATTTCTTTTAGTTCTGCATGCCTGGGAAGCATCAGGGTGGTGGGTGTCTAGGTTGCCTTGTTCCTTTTGCCTGCGGTACCTCCTGTGCGCTCACTCCCTGCCGGATCCCCTAGCCCTTTTTTCATCTGACTCTCACCTTGAGAAAGGGATCCAGGGAGGGACGGGAGAGGGAGCCAACTTCAGCCTGGCAGGAGCCTGAGATTTGGCGCCTCCCCCCACCCCAGGCGGTTGGGTTTGAATACATACCTGCAGAAGCGCTCGAGAATGGGACGGAGAGGTGGTGGTGGGGAGTCGAGGGGAGGGGTGTGTGCGCGCGCGTGGGGGGGTGCGTGTGCATGTGTGCGTCTGGGTAAGGAACACGGAGGAGGGAGGCTGAAAGAGAAAAGGGGATCGGAGAATAGCAATTCACCCTCAAAGCAACCCTTGCAGGCCCTGCGGGGGACCGGGTCTGCGGCGGGACTGAGCACTGTCCAGGGTGCTGAACACGGCAGAGCTCAAGCTGCCCTGATCAAATCGGCGCAGACGCTCCCTTCTGTTCCCTCTGCAGCAACTGTGCAAAGCCCACGGGTCTCGATTCAATGTCAGGAGACCCTTTTACTCCTTTCTCCATGCCAGAAGACAAGTTGCCTCGGGGTCACCCCTTCTCCTTAAACATCTACAGTAACACTGGCTTCTTGGGAGTGGGGCGCATACTAAACTCCAACAAAGGAGACTTTCCCAGGCGTTGCCTTAGAAACTAACATGGATTTCCACAAACCGGCAGATTTATATTTACTACTTGGATTGTGTGTCTAGCCCTGTTCAGCCCCTCAACGTTAAAGTGAAAGGTTCGCCTCTTGTTTGTCTTCAGTTTACAGTAGCGCTCCCACCTTTGCAATCAGCCTCCAAATTTTCTTCTGGGAAAAGTTCCTTTCAAATTCGGAAAGTTCTCTTAGGTTGGAAGGTATGGCTCCTCCCCTCCTCTCTTCACCCGTCGCAGGCGATCCTATGCCTCCCTCCCCCGAGTCAGCAAGCATGAAAGTATCTGGGGACTCGGCTGAGACTTGGGGCCGCAAGGGAAGACGAGTCACGGGCTCTGAGCAGCCCGCGACCACGAGGGTGCTGGGGATGGCAGGCAGCACTCTCCTCACCGAGCGGACCTGCCTCCCGAGCTGGCCCTGCAGCTGGGATTGGGCTGTACTGAAGTGAACTGGGTAGCAATTAGCATCACTAACCTCAGGTTTAAACACAGGTCCTCTGATCAATCGGCTTTGATTTTTCTCCCTCCCCTTTTTTCTATCAGCAGCGCCCAGCACAACCATCAATTGATCTTGATGCACCTGTGAAGAACTGGGACTTGATTACCCTTACAGACGCCTCCAGGGCGCAGGGGCGGCCGTGGAGGGCGGGAGAGAGAGGTGGAGGGGAAAGAGGCGGCGGTGGAGGCGGCGCAGGCGTTGGACGAAGAGTGCTGGTGAGGGGCGCCCAGTCGCGCAGCGGCGGGCGTCTAGGAGGTGCGTGCTGGAGCCTGCAGGCGCTACCAGCCACCAGCGTGGGAACGCGGCTGCGGTCTGTGGACTGCGTCCTCACCACAATGGCCTGGCTGCTCTTCATTTTCTTCCCAGCGATCTTTTTGGAGATATCCATCCTCCCCAGCAACCCCGACAGGAAATCGTTGCTGGTGGGAGCCTCCTCTCAGCGCTCTGTGGCCAGAATGGACGGGGATGTCATCATTGGAGCCCTCTTCTCAGTCCATCACCAACCTCCAGCGGAGAAGGTGCCCGAAAGGAAATGCGGGGAGATCAGGGAGCAGTATGGCATCCAGAGGGTGGAGGCCATGTTCCACACGTTGGATAAGATTAACGCGGACCCGGTTCTCCTGCCCAACATCACCCTGGGCAGTGAGATCCGGGATTCCTGCTGGCACTCATCTGTGGCCCTGGAGCAGAGCATCGAGTTCATCAGGGACTCTCTGATTTCCATTCGAGATGAGAAGGACGGGCTCAACCGGTGTCTGCCTGATGGCCAGACCCTCTCCCCAGGCAGGACTAAGAAGCCCATTGCTGGTGTGATCGGCCCAGGCTCCAGCTCCGTAGCCATTCAAGTTCAGAACTTGCTCCAGTTGTTCGACATCCCTCAGATCGCCTATTCTGCCACAAGCATCGACCTGAGTGACAAAACTTTGTACAAATACTTTCTGAGGGTTGTCCCTTCTGACACTTTGCAGGCGAGGGCAATGCTAGACATAGTCAAGCGTTACAATTGGACCTATGTCTCTGCAGTCCACACGGAAGGTAGGCATTATGTTTGGGTAAGAGAAGTACTGAGAGCCAGGGTGTTGCATGATGTGCTCCTAGGATCATAGCTTCCTTGTTTATTTCTAGCACTGTGGGAAACAGACTTTTCAGTACACGCCCACCTGCACTGCTTTTTACCCTCATTTCCTTATAATTATAGTGCAAAAAAACTGGATAGAGTGATGTTTCTGCAGGTAGGAGGAGTGAAAGGGGTATCCAACTCCATGCAAAGTGTCCAGCTCTCGATATTACACTTACATGATGGCTTGTCTCTGTATCTTGAGTTTGTGCTTAGCAGGTTTATGGGCAGAAGATGCACTATATCACCCTTCAGTGATTGGCTAAGTTTCCAAACTTAGTGGGCTAATCCGGGGTGAGTGAGTAACCAAAAAACCTGTCTCATAGTTTAGACTAGAGAGCTTTGTCTTATCTTAAATAGCTGACAGTGTTCCTTTGTCCTTTTGTGTCCACTTCTAAAACTTCTTGGAAAGGTGGGACTAATGCAATAATATCCTTCAGGATATCAGAAACTTACATTTTCAGTTTTGGGGTATCTTAGATAGAAAGGGAAAGTAGATAATTAAAACCACTTACTTTTTATTTACTTTATATAGTAAAACCATCCAAATTTCCTCCCTCCAAAATTATCTTGTTTTGTGAAAAACAGAACTGAGGACCTCTCAGAGTTGAGTTTTGGCTTTTAGCCCATTTCTTCTAGCCTAAGTGACTCTGCTCTTCAGAATTTAAAGTTAGACCAATTATAAATTACCAATAAAAGGGTAGTAATCAGGTTTAAAGTGGCTCTTCAAAGTGAAAGATTGACCTAAGGTTAAAAGCTTTCATTTTTCCCACAGTTTTATAGATGTGAATTCTCAGAATTTTAAAGAGATTTTCTTTACTCCTTTTGCTTTAGCCTATGTAAATTTTTGGATTAAATGAGTATTTTAGGCTCACCTATTTTTAACTTCCATAGTAGGTTTATACTTAAACTGAGGTCCTACTTATGAACTGACATCTAGATTGATTCACATGTATATTTGCTGGCAGGTAAAAGAGAATCTTGCAGGTATTGGTGAATTCATATTTCTTAAAATCAATTATTTAAAAAGGCTATAGACATAACTTTGTTTAAAAATATTTTCACAGTGCTGAATAAACTTGTGTAAGATCATAAAAAGTAAGCATTCTTACTGAAGTGGCTATATAGTTATTTCTAATGAAAACAGCTGCTTTAATTTATAAAGAGAACAGTTTTCAAAACAAAGATGTAGAACTATACATCATATTCCAGACTTTGTTTTTGGTGAAAAAACTTTCTGCTGCCATATGACTTCCAACACTTGATTCTAGTTTTTCAATCTTGATTTTAATTACAAACCTCTAACTTCTTCTTGAACACAAGCTCATTAATATTTAAGACAAAAATTGAAGTTTCTAAGTTAATTCTTTACATTTCAATGTTTAATTTTAATTTCCTATATTTTAATATTTAGTATAGTTTCTTCTTAAATGGAACATTCTGAAAGCGCAAGTTAAAAATGCCTGAAATATCAGCACTCAAGTAGTCTACCCAAAAGGAATGGCAAAATCCAAATTGAATGTGCTTTATTTAAATATTTTGTAGTTCTCCTTCCATTGAATTAGGTGGTTTATTATTGATATTAGAATATAAGCACTTCCTTCAGGAAGAGGTAATGCTTCATAATTTTATATACTTTTTATCTTCCATATTTTATTATCAGATATTTACAGGGAGAGAAAGACTCCCCTCTCCTAAATCTGTTTTGCGATTCCACCACTTTGCTGACAAAAGTTGCTAATAGGGGTTGCTTTCTGAGAAAAGAATTACATTTGTGAAAAAAATTGGACCAGTATTTGCTAATTTTGGTAAGGAAAGACTTGTATTATCATTTTACATATCTATTAGTTTGGATTACTTTCTTTTCTGCCTGCTGACTGCTATATGGCCAGAGATAACTTCTCTACCATGTTAGAGTGATTTATTGCAGACTGGATTGTGCTCTTAGAACAGACAGCATCATAGCCAACTTTGGTGTTTATTTTATCATAGGAGATTACACCATTCACTTTGCCATTTATGTATGCTACCTTGTTTCTTCTCCAAACAAATTAATTTCTCCTCTTATTAGACGTAACATCAGCGAAAACGAAATTTTTTTTTTTCTATGTGCAAATGCACTTTGTATAAGCTCTTTTGCATAAGCTCCAACTGAAAATGTTTCCTAAGGCTCTGCCCTCTGCTTCTCAGGGACCCGTGGTGCACTGGCCCACAGGCACTTTCTTGGATGACTTAGTAATTTTTCTGCCTTTGGAATGATGGGGTCACCTCCTGGTGACAGTTCCCTGTCAAATAGCAGCTAAGACCACATATCAGTGTTGTATCTTCCATCTGGACACTAGCAATGAATCCTATGTGTCTGAATATTGGCATTTGGAGTTGAGAAATCCTGGACTTCCAATGACCTTCACTTCTCCTTCCCAAATCGGCCTTTCCCTATCCAATTCATTACCAAGTCTTTCATTAGAAACTAACCTACTATGGTTACCATCAAAATGTCTAGACTAGTGTACCTTAATTTTTATAATTAATTTTGTGATTTTAAAATCATAGATGGGACAGATGTTCTTTGAATTCCACATTGCTTTTATACTTCTTTATACTCTTATTTTATACGAAAGTCAGCTTTAAGGTTTTTTTCCTCTGTTTATTTAAACCATTAGAATTTCACTGTTAAATTTCCTGTTATTCTTTTAAACATGCCACTGTGTGACCTCATTTGGGCTGCCCGTGTCCTCTGGCCATGGCAACTGTCAGTGTATCAGACACAAAAGGGAATCAGTACACATGAAGTTACCTGCAGTTGACTCTCCAGAAACTGCTCATGATTGCCTCCTGAGAGGGCTGTTGAGATAGCACTGTCAAGGGGGAAGAGGGTTATTGAAGCAATAGGACCTTATTTACTGATAAAATCCGAGTGCACTTTGGAATAAGGTGCTCACCTGCAATGTGTGCCTTTAAATATGCTCAACATAGAGTGCAAAACTAATCACTTCTGAGAAGAATATCTTCACCAAGGACACTTCATTCCACTCTTTTGATAAAATGCAGATTCCTCATCAAAAAGCTAAGTTTATAATTTCAAAAGTTTGTATAAAACAGTACTTCAAAATAATTTTAGTTGATAGAATTCAAATCACTAAACAAGTGCAGTAAACAATATGCTTTGAGTTTGTAGCTTCAAGGAGATTTTGAAAATTGGGTAGACTTTCATTTGTTTTAAGCCTCTCAGATTTTGTCTTAGATAGGCAGAAGAGCAGTGACATAGCAAGCTTAATGATGCTGCTTTTCATATGGAAATATCCACTGTAAGATGACTCTTTGCTTGGTTAAAGTTTCATTGCAGTTCAACTCTTTCTTGGCATTTTCTTATATTTTAAATTAAAACTGGCCTTTTGTGTTTTTTCAAAGTCTCATCTTTTTCTTTACAGGATTTTTCTCCTGTTTAATATAAAACCTAATTTAAAAACAATATCCCCTTATCTCATAAATATATGTTAGCCATTGTTCTAGGTAATGTAATTACATATCATAATATTGTATCTACTTTTAGCTTGTCCATTGACCAGTAATCTTCTCTATAATCTTTTTATATCAATTGCAACCTACTGCAGAGGATGGTATTTTAAGATATTGTTTATTTTATCATAGAACAAGGAGTGGGAGTGTACAGAAAGGTTATGTATGCCAACCATTTAAGGGTGCTTAAAACACCACTGTTCCACCATTGCCCATACACTCTGTTCTCTAACTGTGATGAGGGTTCTAACAATAGTGACTGGATTTATGAATAATATTTAGAAGCAGAATTTCATATAACTCTTAATCCATTCTTCTACATACAGGAAAGATGTCCTGAAACTTTTGGTGATTCTCTATCAGTAGGGAGTCATGCAAAAACAATTCAAACTTCCTGCTCCACGATATTTATCATCAAAGAATCTTTTCCTCTTCATACTGTACATCACCAGTCCCTTTTCTCACACACTGCTTTTTTCTCACCATCAAAGGTAACTCACCTAGATCTTAGGTCAGTCAATATTCCAAAGTCTTTAAAAATTATATGCTACTATTAAGCCATTATATAGATATATCCTTGTGTACAAGTTATAACTATTATTAATTTTAATTAGCCATAGTGTTATTTTATCTGTGTACAAATTTGATTTTTTCCTTTTAAGTATGAAATTGTTGTCTTAAATCCCCCTAACTTGCTAGTTAGTTCCAGTATTTTGATTAATTTATCTTACTACCCTAGCTTTGTGTTCTCAGAATTTAATAATGTACATTAAAACTTGAAGACAGAGTTAAGTGTAAAGTCCCACCACGTTCATCCGTTGCTTCCTGGCTACCTTTGGTGGCTACCCAGCCTGTTATAAATTTCCTTGGCTGCATATCATATACCACCTTGTACATGCATTAAAAACTGTGTTTTAAATGAAAAGCCATCGCAAATCTTCAACTCTACTTGAACATTTACTGCAAAGATTGTATAAGAAATTTGAATATTCAGTCTTAGATACTAAGTTTCCACATTAAAGCAAGTATAGTTTGAATACATTAGGATTAGCAAAAACAAATAAAAAACTAACCAATGAAGTACAAACATTTCAAAACATGAACTTATACATGTTTAGGAAGTTTTGGTAGAAAAAGTTGGTGGTGTAATCATTTAGAGAAAAGCTACAGAGAAAGGAATTTTGTTAATGTTTTATTTGAGAATATGGCATTTATAAAGTTAGAAATGGTAGCGAATGTGTCTGCATGATGGGAACCGTTTCCAGTTAGTTTTTATGGATACAGATGACAGGTAATGGGAATCTTGAAGCATGTGCTGATGAGCTTTGGTTTCAAGAAAAATATGTCTAAGCAGAGCCTGACACAATACAAACAGAAGGAAAGACTTCTCTTTCTGGAATATGACCAGAGATCCGTTGGATGGGAAGGGATAAAATCAATGACAAAGAGCTTAGTTATTGTAGAATTCTATTTACTCAGCTATTAAGATAATTAAGAAATACAAAAAATGTTCTAAAGAAATACTTTGTGGGGGAGTTTCATAAAACAGTGCTAGAAACAAATACAGAGAAATCAAAGATGCCTACAGTTCAGTTCTATAATCCAGGACAATTGGAAGAATTTTGGTATAATCAACAGGCTTATAACAAGTCCTTTTCAAATCCATGATTCTTTCACTTTGAACAGAACTGACTTAGAATTAATATGTTTGATGTGTAGCGTGGCCCAGAGAATATACCTTATTAACAGCAGTGAAAGAATGGAAGTAAAGGAAAAGCCAGAAATAGCTATGAGATGCTTAATTTGTGACTGAAGGAAAAAGTGTTTCTCTCCCAGGGACCCTTGCTTACTGCTGTCCTTGACTCTTTAGGTGGTTTACCTGTGCATTGTGCTTCACAGTTAGTCACATTAAATCTAAACCTTTTGCATTTAAATTAACATTAATTGATATAATATTAATTAATTAAAGGTATTATTTTTTAATGTGGTGATTGTTGCAAACCATACTTCCTAGTTTCCCAGCTGCTTTTAAAGAGAGTACTTAATACTTAATTTAATGGGCTTTTTCTTAGACTATACAAAGCAAGTATACAATTATATATATATATATATATATATATATATATTCATGTTGTGCCGGGATATATTTTAAAAATATAAAACCGTATATTTACACCAAAAATGGCCCCAATTTGATCCCATTGAATTCTTATCTTTGTTTTTGTCTATACTGGTTTATTTTATGAAACCTATTTTCTAAGTTATTAAATCATTATTTCGTGAAGAGTTACTATCCCTGTGTACATGAAATTAGGGAAAAATACAAAGATGAAAAAGAGACAACACTGTTATTTTGAAAAATAACTTGAACTATTGTGTATTCTTCTGCCCTATCATCCTTTTGTGACTATATTTGGCTGAATCAAATTTTATGAGGAGTTGGCTTGCAAAGGGTGGTTAATGGTTATGGTATCTACTTAATGTTCTTACCTTGTGACTTAGCAGGTGATATTTGTTTTTTTTTTTTTTTGAGGCACTAAACCTTTTCTTTGAGTGATCTATGTAGTAATGTACACAATTACTCTTTCATGGATTTTTTGATAACTTGCTGAGCATGGACTGGTGTGATTTCAGCATACACAGGCTTGCTGAAGCTATGTTTTCAGCACTTTCTTTGGTTAGACCACAGAGAGCTGGGAAACCACAGTTAAGGGCAGACTAGTTTGCTGGACATCTAACACTAGTGAAAAGACAACTCACTGCAATAGTGTTCTGATATTAAGTTGAAAACTTGTCTAATGTTGTAGATACTGTAGTTGAAAACCAGACTCAAGGAGAGACACAAATACTTTTCAAAATGATCACTCTCATCCATCAAAGAGTTATCTTTAGCCTCTAAAGTTATGTAGACATATTTACTCTTTTTATATTTATTATTTATAAATGCCTACATTTTAAATCTTAACTTACATAAAAATTGTAATTTTAAGTCTCACGAAAGATTTGCTTTTTTATACTGGCAGTACTATTGCACCAAATATAATATTAATTTATTTGTGAAGAGAACTTACTGATTTAAGCAGAAATATGGGATCAGAAATCCCTATTTATTGAGTTTAGGATTGTCTGTTTTACACATTTCATAGGCAACACATTTCAGTTTAAGGTAATGAGAATAATTAGGAGCCAATTTTCTAAATAATTCAGAGAAAAGTCTTAATTGGCAATTAAAGAACAAGATTTTATGGAATAGGGATTCTTTTGTCACCAGGTAGCCCACTTACGTTCTAATGAAGAAATTCATTAATTAACATGTGAGTCTACTATCAGTCACACAGTTTTCTGGGTACCAGGAACATATAAATTAAATAATAATCATCACAATAATAATAGCAACTATTGCTACTACTACTGTTACCAGCAATGGTCTCATAATCTGTTGAAAGAGACAGAAATATACAAGTAGTCATAGACTCATAAAGTACAAAAAACACATGTAATCACTTAAAATTCACAGAAGATTATGGGAAATACTGTATGTATATCTCAATTTTATTGTAAAACAAGACCAATGTTCACTTTCCTGTTGTCTACCTCAGAGGAGTGTTTCATGGAACAAGGAGATGGTACGCATAATTACCTTCCAGTTGCTTTTAACTTAGACTGCTAGTAAAGAAATGGATTTTTCTTCACTGATGAATATTGAGCAAGTGTAAGAAATAAATTAACAAGGTGTGGATATTTGACTCTCAAGTCTAGTAACATAAGGTGCAAATAAATTTATGGTTAAGACAAGTATCTATGCATCTACCATAGATTGTAGGAGACATTGTCATATTACAAATGAGAAATCTGAAGTTGATAAAAATGAAATAACATGACATATCCAAGGCCATAAAATTCATTAGTAACAAAACTTGGGCTACTTTAGCTTTGACTTACATAACTTTCTTCAGCCAGGTGTTTTTTAACTCACATGACCCACCCTTTTACATCTTCCTTTATGTAAAATTTGTGTCACCTACTCCAGCTACAGTCTTCCCAACCTTGCTGCAGTCATTTAACAGCCTCTAGGAGATTCTGTCATTGAGCACCCACTCTCAGAGATGATATTGTCCCCTCAGCATCAACTCTCCCTTGGTTCTAGGTGATGGCAGCATTCATATATGTGACCCATCCATGTGACGGCTATCCTCACTGTTCACTGACCACACGTTTGTGTCCTTTGCCTTTACTGCAACAAATCCCTCACCCTGATCACCATCTGGCACCTTCACATTGCCAAGAACTGCTCTGCCGCTGAGCCCCCAAACACCCAGAGACCTCTGAAAAATGCAAGCCTGTCTCTCCTTCCCAACTCACCTGCTCTGTATATTTCATGGACAGCCTGAGTCAAACCATCATCTTATCTGATCTGATTCTTTTTCTGCACCTGAGAAAAATCTACCTTGTACCTGTGCTTGTTACCATTTGTAATAAATTTCCTTTCTCAGAGAAAGTAAGCTTCCAGTTCAGAGCATCTACTCCAGAAGAAACTGCAGTGAAGAAGATTATATCATTTGTTCACTCTGCCCCATCCCAGTTTCTTGGTACAAAACAATAAAGTGAGACCAGAAAGCAGCACCTTGTTAAGATGAAGTTAAAAAAGATTCCTTCTTCATGAAGGCTACAGTCAGCAGTAAGAGATCATGTGCTCTGATATTTTTGGAATGTCTGCTCTCTAAGTAACTAGGTGTCTTGGTTACTTTTCTCTCCTTGTTGAGCCAAAATATCCAACATCCAAAATTAAGGAAGGAAAGGTTTATTTAGCTCACTGTTTGTGGAGGTTTCAGTCCATACTCAGCTAGCTTCAAGGAGAGATTGCAAAAGCAGCAAGAGCCAAAAGGGAGGAGTAGTGTGGAGAGCAAGCTTCTTTCCCTTCCTTACATTGTCTGCAAACTACCCACCCCGTGGTGGGTGTAGCTCCCACACCTACAATCCCAACATTGGACCATGGATCAATCACAAGCTTTAGAATTCTGCCCCATGACTGCATGAGGCCTTTGGGGGGGACATCCAGATACAAACCATAACACCAGGGACAGTGTGGAATTGATAATCTTGAGAAAGTTAAAGAAGGGTGGTTAGGATTGAATTCCAGAGGTCTAAAATAGGATTGGCCCAAAGGATTTAGGGAGTTATCCATGCTTAGGGAGCCATTGGGCTAAAACATACAGAAAACTGTCTCCTAAGTTTATTGTGTATATGAGAGGTGACAGTGTATGACAGGTAAATGTAACGCATCAGTATTATCATCAGAGTATTATAACTTTAGCTAAGAAAATGTCTTCAGCCCACCTGAGTTTGCATAAAGAAGACACAGGGAAGTTCTGGAATAGGATGTGAAAATAGAAGCCAAGGTACATCTTCTGATTTGGTAACACTGAGCAGTGTAGATCTGACCTCTTGTTTTCTCCCTTCATAAGAGTTGCACCAACAGCCTGTAGTCCTAAGTACAAGTCCTTTGGTTGGACAGAAAATTTCACAGCCATTGTTGAATAATCTAAAGCACTTTTCTGTGTTCTCTGTGGTGTCCTGTTGCGTTTTATAATTTTGGTGTCATGTGGGGGTGGAGCCACACCATGTTGCCCAGGCTGGCCTTGAGCCCATGGGCTCAAATGATCCATGAGCCATGACTGGCTACATTTTATAATTTGTCTGTTATAGAGGTAAGAAAATAAAAGACCCATAAACAAATTGCTGCTAGTCTATTCAAAAGGAGAAACTGTTTATGATGGACATTGAAAGGTGATATTGAAGTACTGGAGAACATTTGCAATAGACAAATAGTGTCCTCCCTTCCTGGATAATGAATATACTCTCTGCTGTTCTCACTTATTGGTCAACAAATGTTGCTCTGTGGGTAAAGAAGGAGTCATATCTACATCTCCTTCTTAAATAACAATTTTATAATCACATTCTGAGGGCAAAACTTTTGCTATAGTAATTGAGAAACAAAGATACATGAACTATGGTCCTTCCATTAAGAATTTCATCATATAATGGTTAACATTAGTTTACTAAGTGCACCACAGGAATAGGTGTGAGGTAACGGAGGGCAGTGGGACTAGCTCTGTCTGGGCCATGGTAAGAAGGGAGGGAATGTTTATGGAGGTCTCACAATGGGGCAACATCCAAGGTCCACACCATTGGAGGAATGAGAGGAAGAAACAGGGGAATGCAAACAGAAGCACTGACATAGAAAACAACATGTAGCCAAGGAACTTTAAGCACTGCTAATGCTAGAACACACATTCCAGGAATAGAAATGGAAAGGGATGAAGCTCAGAAGGAAAGAAGGTCCTACTTCCTCCCTGAGCTTGTCAAACCAGGCAGTTAGGACTGCTTTGTAAGCATGGTGGCTAGTGAAGGGTTTTAAGCAAGGAAGAACCATACACATATTTTTATGTTGGAGAACATTGGTGCCCTGAAAATTTCAGAGAGGAAGGAGTAAGAGAAGGAATTGGATGGGAAAGATGGGACATGAGGCGAGCTTTTTGGTTTGGAGAGGTGCGGGATGAAAAGCCAATTTAATTAGTCAATTTAGTGGAGAGAAAGTGAGAGGAAGTGTGAAATGAGGGAAAGTACTGAACGAATTTGACAGCCAGTGGTAGGTAGATTTGGCTTTAGTAGCTGATTTGTTCAGTGAATTAAAGAGAAAGAGAAGTGTAGAATGACTCCCAGGGTTCACTTTGTAAGATCAAACAGGAAAGAAAAGGAGAAGAACAGACTAGGAAACACTAAGTTTTAAGCTGGTTGACTTTGGAGTATTCATGAGAGGAAAAAGGTGAGAGAATCTACAGAAATATCCAGAAAGGGAGTATACTTAGGACTGTCAGCAACTAAAGGAGGTTAAAGCTCCAAAATTTGATAAAATAGCCTAGAGGGAGGAGAAGGAGTGGCAATAGAAGGGTCCCAGGAAGAACCCTCGGGAAAATGACAGTGAAGAAGGGGGTTCAGAAGAGGGAGGGACCAAGAACAGCGACAAACTGAGCTGGCAGGACAGGGAGACAGGTGTGTGGAACCCGTGCCCTGTGGAAGTGGTGTTTTTATTTGCTGGTGCTACTATAACAACAGAAAGTTAGTTCTCAGTTTTCTAAAGGCTGGGAAGTCCAAGACGCAGGCATAGGCTGGCTTGAAGCTGCTCTCTGCTGCTAAGAGGGCACCTTCTCTGGTGCATCCTTCAGAAGAGATGAGCTGTGGTCCTCATGTGGAAAAAGTGATGGAAAAGGACTGGTAGAAACTGCTTCTCTCCAGTTTATAAGGAAGTTGATAAGGCAGTTTTATCAGGGCCTATCTCCCAATACCACCAACTAGGGGGATTAAACTTCAGTACATGAATCTGAAGAGACACTGGGACCAGCAGAGTAGCCTCCACTTCCTTCTGGCTTTTGCTCTTCCAGTGATCTATTGAGTGTTAAATCTCTGAGAGGGACAGAAGAGAATGGGGGGGGGGCTGTTAATATATGACGCTGTCCCCAGAGGTGGAAGGGAAAGGGAGAGATGGCGCACACCTAGGGAAGGGTGAAAACCGTTCTTTAGGGTGGGAAAGGTCTCCATAGTTTTAAAGGATGACGAGAAAGAGTAGAAAAGGAAGGTGGGTAAATCTAGGCTATAGAGGAAAGAAGAAACTGCGGACAGGTCAGCTTTGAACAGAAACCTACCCTGTGGGTGATGACACAGTTATGTTTGGAGATGAGGAAAGAAAGTTTGAAGATAACACGTGGTGACCTTCACTTTTGCAGTTAGGGGAAGAAAGAAGGAAGAGAAGAAGGGCAAACACAGATAGAGACTTGGGCAGCGTTCCACTGAGAGCAGACGGCAGGTTCCTAGTAGTGTCTGGTCAAACTGCTTTGCTATTCTCCCCGGCAGTCTACAGACCGCAGACTCAGGAAGGCGTCTCAGCTTTCATAGCAGTTCATTAACTCGGCCACCTGCCGGCCTAGCGCCCAACAACCAACCAGGATCGTTGTGCAGTTAATCACACAGGCTATAGGGCACTCACCAGAAATCACAGCCTTGAATTTTCCTTTTTTCAGCTCTGATCAAAGGACCAGATGAGGGAACTGGTGTTCAGCATGTCTTCATAGCACCTAAGAGGTCATTATCCTCCTCTCTGCACACACCAGGTTTCCAGAATGTTACATACCTGACTTTGTTTACTCATCCTAAAGAATTTTCTCTCCTAAATTTCACTGATATTTCCCCCTTTCAGTCCTTAAAAGTCAGAGAAAGGATTGGAAATAAAACACTGCTCTTGTAATTTTTACTTTTGTTGAAGACATTATATAAAGTGCTACTCAATGACCCTTGTAGGTAGCCCATTGTTAACAAATTGCTTTATTTTTATTTTTTGGCGGTACTGGGGATTGAACTTAGGACCCTGCGCTTGCTAGGCAGGCGCTTACTCCACTGAGCTATATCCCCAGCCCAACAAATTGCTTTAGGTTTTGATTTCATGAAGCCATTTGTTTCTCTTGAGGAGCCGACAAGTTGCATCTTAATCTGTAAATGAGTATGTACTATTTTTTTCCTGCCTACCAGGAAGCTCAAAACTCAGTTTAATGCTCAAGCATAGAAAATATTCTAGCTAATATGCATACTTACTAGTGTCTACCACTTTGCTTCAAAAGCTACTTCATAGTCTTTTTATAATTCTAAGTTGCCTCACTCTACTTTGGGAAGAGGAAGAATATATATATGTTGAGGGTACCCCTACTGCTGTAGGCACAGACCCCTAAAGGTGTCCCTGTATGTTATGGAGCAGATGGTAATGAGAAAGTGGGAATATTTTTAATCTGTGGAAGCAGGGATATACCACACACCCATAACTTAATACACTAAATGTGGAGAAAACTTCTACGTATTTAGCGTATGCAAAAGAAACCTTGAGTGTTGGTGGTTGCATAACAGAGAATTGAAAAGGTTAATTGAAAAGTTCTTCCCCTGCTTACATTCTTCATGGTTTCCTTCTGGAGTGCCTCTGGGCCTTCCCTGTGCCTGTCCCAGGACATTTTGCCCTGTCTTGGCAGGGTGCAGGGGCAGCTGAAGCTGTCTCTTTTCTCTAGGCAGCACTGAGCAGGGCTGCTTGCTCCTGTGAATTTATAATAGCTTCCTTCCCAAACCTGCTTCTCATCATTAAGGAAAAATAAATCTGCTTGCAAAGTGGCTGTTCAGTGACAAATGGTGAAGGACCTTGCTTTTTACTCACTTGCTAACTTTCGCAGGTCTTCTCATGTGCTTCCTAGACCACAACTGCTTGTCGTGGTGCAGCCGGTTTTGCTGAGTGTTCTTGGATGAGCTCAGCAGCATTCTCCTTTGAGCCCAGGGCAACATGACTTCACTTGGGGAGCTGAGCTTTACAAAGGATGAAACACTAAGAAGATTCCCCAGGTCTCTTTATCCAGTTAATGGATTGTCATTAGATCACAGACAATGGAGAGAGCCGCTGTGCACTGATATGTGTGAGGGGCGAGTCACCCTTTTGCAGAGGGCTGGAAATGCTAGATTTGAAATATGAAGAGGCAAATTTCATTTTTCCTTCCGTGTTGATACATCTGGAAGGAAAGTGAAGTATGTAATATCCTTGATCTTAAGAGTAAAATCTTACTTGAAAAGAAATTATGTCTTAAAAAAATATCGAGGGAATGATTGGTGTTTGAAGTGCTCATATTTTCCCTTTCAGTGGGTTATTTTTAGGTTCTCTAGGTGCAGAGCAGAGCACTAGCAGAATCTCCTCAAACTTTGGGTGCATGCAGATCACAAAGTGAAGCCTCTGCTTTGGTAAGTCTGGGATGGGCCTGGGGTCTGCACCTCTGCCAGCTCTTGGGAAATATTGGTGCTGATGTTCCATGGATGCCAACGTAAACAGCCTCAGGGAGTCCCTTCCGGTGATGTGTGTCTCATGTCAGTACATTGCATATGCTTTGTCAAACATTTACCAATACTTTCTTTCAGAGTAATTTATATGTCTAAAGAAAATGCTTTCCACTCCTACAATACACAGAAAATAGCTTTAAAATAGTCATACTTATAAAATTATACTAAAGTTATTGATCTAGTCATTACTTACATTTGATAATTTTTTAAAATATGTATTAGCTAACCTGAATAGTGGCTGAATGTAGCATCACAGTTAATCATTTTTCTTGATATATGAATCCTTTCCACTAGAATACTCTTTCCCAGTAGAATATCTTTCTCGGGCAAATGTAAATTGCTAGAAGGTCAACTCTGCTTTGTAATTAGAGCCACCCTTTGCCCATTGTATGCACTCAACAAATATTTTTCTCATTTTGATTAACAAAGGCAGGCTTTATTTCCTATGCCGTTTTCTCCCTTCGTAAGACTTTCAATGATTTAAGAACTTGCGGGGCTCCCATCAGTTCTTACTGCCTAACTCTATACATGTAAAAGAAATAGGATAGTGGAGTAACTATTCACGTTCTAAGAACCAACAAGATCTTGGAAGTGTTTTGGCATTTTACTAAATTCTTTATAAATTATTTTTCTTTCAATGTGTTTCTTTCTCACAAAAGAAGAAAGTTCAATTAATTTCCTGGGTAGACACCACTTCGTATCACCATTTACCTTTCATTTTTCTATCGATTGAGGAATACATTACATTCACTGCCCATTAAACTCCCGGATGTTGCCTTTTCCTCATTTTTTCCCTTTGCGTGAGCACCATGTGGTTTTCTCGCTTCCCTTTGGGCTGGTGCCCAGGTGCAGGGGGCGGTCCACCGCAGAGGGGACTAGATTCTTTTCTCCTCTTCCGTCAGCCGTCTTCGTGGCTCTGGGCAAGTCAGTGAACTGCTTTCAGTCTATGATCTAATTTATAAAGACTCATCATGCCTTTCTTCCAGGTTTCCTCTGAGTACCAGATGAGCAAGTTGGAAGTATTATAAAATCTCTACCCTTTCATATGAACACAATGAGTTGTATTCCAGCCTATCCTAGCTTATAATTCTTCATTTTCGTTATTAATAATTGCTTCTTGGCCTCCGCATTTCCTAGAAATTTATAAGCACTGAGTGCTTTTTAGCATTCATTTGAAATGATAGACTTTGTGTTGAAGGGGTCTGTAAATCTCTGAACTGAAAAGGAAAATTTGAGTTCTGGTGACTTTCCTGAGATAGTATACAACAATCAAAGATGCAAGTCTTTCATTTTAACTAGGTTTTTGCTTCCCACCTCTGGGCCCTCTCCAGATCATTTACCTTTAACTCTTCACATGTTCTGCCTGTTCTGCTTTTCTTCTGCGTTTGGCTTTTGTAGGTTGGCTTGAAGGGCAAGCCTCAGCTTACCAGTCAGCTCACCAGTTCATCAGTTCATAAGTGCATTTCCTACTAGACGGTAGGCAGTATGCCAGGTACCAGGTATCAGACATGTCCAGTGTGCAAATATCAATAATGTTTGGTAATATGAAATTATCTGTAATCAATTATGCATATGTTATAATACAATGAAGTGATTTTATTAATATTTCCAGAATTTATGGATGTCCTTTAGTTTTTGCCAGTGCTTGTAGTCCAGAAGGAGAATCACAAAGAGAGGGTGAGAGAGAAAGACAGAGAGAGAGACAGAGAGAGAGAGAGAGAGAGAGAGAGAGAGAAAGAGATGAGAGAAGTGCTTATTGCTACATCAGTATGAAAGGATGTAGAGCCTCAAGAAGCAAGTTAATTCTGGACCTTCCCTTGGAACATCAGGGAAGTCTCTTGGAATAAGTAATGTGAGAATTGGGTCTTTGATGGTAGCTAATCTTTCAAATGTAAAGTTAGATGGAAAGTGGGAATGAAATTCCTCATGAGTGAAATCATGAGTAAGTAGGGACTTGGAGAAGAGAGTAACAGACATACACAGAATGATGAGTTGTTTAATTTTTTTGTTTGTTTGTTTGAGTGAAAGGTACCAAGAGGGGAATGGTGAAAGAATCAGTTGGAAAAGTGGATCCAATGTCAGAGTGATAAAAATGTCAGAAGTTCAGCTGATCATTCATTTGCTATGTCAGTCAAAACAGAGAAGACTTTCTTTGGCAAACTCTTGCCAAAGGCTGATAAATAGGGACTTATATTTAACTTTCTCTGCCCACTCATTTTTAGGTCCTTTTATTCTTCCTTGTGCTAGAAAATGACACCTTTGCAAGGAAGCCACCTTCTTTGTTTGTCTGGTAAGATGTGATTGATCATATAGTCCATTTACATTTCCAGAGCAACATAAACACAGTATACGATCGTAAGTAGGATGCAGGCAAATGTATCGCAACGTTTTGCAGCTGAAGCTTGCAGCCTCTGTGGACATGTGGCCCGCCTCTCAGTGAAGCAAGAGGCATATCACAAGCTGGTGTCTCAGCTGTGAAATGCCACTACTTAGGTCACATGCCACAGTTAAAAAAACTGCCAGGAGCAACGCCTTCTTCTTGGCGGAGAGGCGTGCCACCTGTCACCCAAAGCTGCTGTCCCCCCTGGCAACATGCACAGAGAACTTTGCTTCACTGCATGTGGGGAGGTTGTGTTCTCTGCCTTTTGCAGTGAATTTTCCCATGGTATATATCTAGGGTAGATTTCAGCCTGATACTCACTGACTTGGAGACTATTGCCCATACTTATGGAAGCCAAAGATGAATCCAGAGGGACAGTTGTAAATTCAGAGATGACAGTTAGGTGAAGGTGTGAATATCTTTTGCGACAGATGGCATATGAAAGGCATATTTCCACCTGGCACCTAGCCATGATGCCACCCTTGGTGACATGGCAAGATCACACTTTAGGTCACTCCTTTAATAATGTTCCCGGATTCTTGGAAATAAGCCTTAGAAAGCACCCATTTTGGGCCCATTTGAGACCACACCTCATCAACTTTTATGGCATGCAAAGCAAGAAACATAATCCCCATTTTGTAAGAAGGTAAAACACCCTACACACAAAGGACTTTAATTTTGATTTCCCCCATATCTTTGTGTGTTTAAGCACAAAGTGCTTGATTAATATTCATCAAGGAATAAATAGTGGATTTCCTAAGTAATTTAGTATCCATCTGATCTCACCAGAATATTGAAAACTTTTGGCTTATAGTTTCTCTTAAAAAGACCTGTTTAAAAACTGAGTATGCCCTCCCTTTTTGAAGATATGTATATTCTTACTGTCATAAGTGAAACTGTGATATTTAAAAGCTTGAAAAGCATTTCCCTTGCAATTTCTAGTAGTTTAAGAAAAAGTACTAAAAATTATACTTTCTAAAGACTTTTCAACTGTAATTCTTAAATTTGCTTTCTGTTCTTGCTGTGGACTGAACTGTGTCTCCTCAGGAAAGGTATACTGAAGTTCTAATGCTCAGTACCTGAGAATTTGCCCTTGTTTGGAGAAATGGCCTTTACAGAGGTAATCTAGTGAAAAGGACATAGATTACCATGGACCTTAGTCCAACGTGACTGGTGTTCATATAACGGGATTTTGCACACAGAAACACACATACACACACATAAGGAGAAGAGCGCACAAAGACTGAAAGGCAGAGCTTGATAATGCACCTGTAGCCAAGGAATGTGGAGATGGCTGCAAACTCCCAGGTGCTCTGAGAGAGGCACGGAGCGGGCCTGCCCCCACAACACTCAGAGGCACCGGTTCTGTTGACATTATGGCTTCAGACATTTAGCCTCCGGAATTGTAAGGCACATCTCTGTTCATTTTTTGGCTTCTCTGTTTGTGGTACTTTGTTATAGCCGCCCTAAGAAAGTAATATAGCTCTTTTAAAATGAGATTTCATTGCTACATTTTAGATACATATAGTAATCACATTCCTCATAGAGAATTTGTGCCTGTACATGATATAACTTATTTTTTTCCCATTCCCCTTCCCTCTTTTCAACCTCTCCTTCTCTTCCCCTTTACAAAGCTTTGTTTCCATGTTGTTCTTATAGTTCCAAAGTTATTGCATTGTAAAACTTAGTCCTCATGTGCTGTAAAAAACCTAGAATGTATGGTGCAACTGATGCTTTTGGATTATGAATCTCTTGCTGTGTGACCTACCATCAACTCATAGTGATGTAACTCAGATGTCTGTTATTCAGAAAGTTAATTTTAGGTCTTAACTGGGCTAAAGCATAACCACATAGTTTATAAAATATTATTTCTAGGTATGCTTATGAAACTTTTTCCAGAAGAGACTGGTACTAGAGCAGTGGACTGCGTAAGAACCTAACCTGAACAGGCACCCTAGAGTCAGATGAGGGCCTGGCTAAAAGAAAAAGGTAGAGGAAAGGGGAATTTGTTTATCTCTCGGAGCTGGGCTACATTTGTCTTTCCTTTGGACATCAGAGGCCACTGTCGCTAGTCTTTGGCCTCTGAGACTCAGACCAGCAGCTCCTCCACTGTCAAGTCTTGTTTTCAGATTGACAATTCCATCAGATTCCTTAGCTCTCAGGCTTCTGGACTTGGAGTCGCACTTCTGACTTCACTGATGGATATGTAAATATTACTTCACTTGATCATCCCAGTAACCCTGTGAGGTACAGCAGATGATAATCTTGTTTCAGAAGAACTAAAAATGGTTTAATAAGCCACACAGTTGAAAAGGGGATGACACAGTCCATTCAAAATCAGCCAGCCTTATTTCAAAGCTCAACTGTCTGATCACTGTATAATTTCCTGGAGAAAGAGGCACTCGGATACTTAACAGGCTGGTGATTTTTCAGGTAGATATTGTCAGCATTTCTATTGCCTCTATAACTTGATAAGAAAATGTGAATAATCAATACAAAGACAATGTAAGACAATGCTTAAAATAGTCACACTGCAGAGCTCTATGACATCCAACATATTTGTTCTTGTCACTTTGGGGAACCACATAGCACAACCTGTTATCACTTCGAAAAGGATAAAACAAATGCATGTTTGCTCTTCCTGTTCAGCTTTCTTCATGTTCTGAAATATGTATTTCCAAGAAAAAGCACTTTAACCCTGAAGTTCATTCCTGTTTGACTGCTCAAGAAGAGACAGAGGGAGGCATTGTCAAAGAGGGGGAGATATCTATACATTGATTTGTTTTCAAGCACATATGATCCTTTTACAAAATCTTCACATATAGTAACTCCTAAAATGATAATTGAAAATCATCTTTTTCCTGTATCTGTAAGAATCCTGTAACTACAAAAAGAACACATCTGTATTTGTAAAAACAATGGATTTTTTGGGAGGGTGGGGGTGGCGGAAAAAAGCTTTATCCTGTCCATGAGAATTTCTAGGGCTTTAATACTGAGGATTTTCTACTTTCTTTGGTAACTGACAATGCTCTTAAGTGATACATTCTCAAAAGCAGAATGTAAACATAGCCAATTGATTTCCCAGTGCGGTGTGCATGAATAAACCAGTCTGCCCTAATTGGTGCATAGTGTTATAGGCACATAGTTGTGAAGTTATTTGTTGATTGCACGGGGAATAGGGGAGTTTGGCTCATCTGACTGAACAAGTAATCCCAAAGAGCTGAGAACCTCTAATGCTGAGGAGGGACAATAGTCTGTATAGCTTTATCACAGCAACGCTGACCACCCCTTCTGGGAAGAGCTCTGCCGGTGACTTTGTTTTAGCAATGTAGCCATCAGCTTTTGGCAGCCTGGTTTGGTTCCTTCATACACAGGAATGGATGTGAAAGGGGGGTAGTGACTAAACCCGAGGCTTCTATACTCGGATTTTAATGCTACCTTTGTTGTATTAAACTATGTGACTTTGGGTAGGTCATGTAACCTTTCTACAATTTTTCCTTAAATCTGTAAGTGGGTAGTTATTCATCGTAATTGCTCCTTATGTGACAAAGAGTCTGGCATGTAACAAGTACTCAGTAGGATACAGACACATACATACACAGGCTAAAAGGTGGCAACATGGTGTGGCATACTCTATTTTGCTCAGGTATTATTGGGGGTGGCTTTCCTTCCCACTGTAAGTTTGCTACTGTCTCCTCCTCGATCTCTCATAGATACCCTCTGGGACTGGCGTAGAAGATAGAGGCAGAGGGAAAAAAATCATGTCCATGTGGAAAATAATCCTGCACAAGAGGATGCCTATAGAATTTCCTGAAAAGCATTTAACTGCTCCCCTCCCTTAACTGGTTTTCAGTGGGGCGCCTTTGTGAGTGTTAAATATGCTCTTGTTAAAAAAGAGTGCCTTTGGAAAGTGTAGTACCTAATGCTATTGCTGATTTTGTCAGGGTTATCAGATAAGTGTTTAGGGTAGGCATATCAGAGCGGTCCTGACAGGGGAGAGGACATCAGAGGTTACTCCTATTTTGTAATTTTTACTTAGCTTTAGCTGTAAACATGTATAGCATTTTCTGAATGTCTGTGGTGATCACCTTAACTTACCATCACCACCATTTCCTATGTACTCTTTACCCTAGTACTCTTTGGGGGGGAGATCGAACTCAGGACCTTGCACTTGCTAGGCAGGTGCTTGTGCTGCTGAGTATATCCCCAGCTCTTCTATAATCTTGGTTTAGAGAAAGCAGTGGCCTCTACTCTGTACAGGCTTGCAAGCCTCAATGGCTCATAGTGTGAGAGGGGTTGAAGTCATATTCATGAAATCATGCTGTTGATAGCAGACATCTGGAGTCCTGCTTATAACTAGCTTGAGGGTAGAATATATGTGATCTTACTGGGATTCTTGTACCATCTATCACAGCTTCTTGAACAGAGACTGCAAATGTCAACTAAAACGAATTCACCATCATAGAATAGTAATTGTTACTCAGACTGATGAGGTTGTAAGAAAAAGATATTCTTTGTCTTAAGAAGGGAGATAGAAATTTGAGGGTTATTTCTGTACCCAAAGCTTCCTGCTATGTATTTATTGCATTCCTCTTCCTTTTTTTTCCCTGGGTTGTAAATTCATCCTTTCTAGTTTATATCTTAAGTTTTTTTTGAGGCAGTCGCACTACACAGTTCAGGCTCGCGTTGAACCCACCATGGGTTCAAGCTGGCCTTAAACTCATGTTGATACTCCTACCTCAACCTCCCAAGTACTGGGATTGCAAGCATGTGCCACCATACCCAACTATAGCTAAAAATTTTATGTTTTTTCTTAGGTTCCACTTTGGGCACACTTTAGAATCCCCTAGGGAGCTTTACAACCGATAGCTTTGGTACCAGGGATGGGGGCTTCTAATGCAGTCTGGAAAGTGGGCTGGGGGGGCCACAGTCCTTTTTATGAAGAGAATGTTCTGGAGGTCGGAAAAGAGGAGAAGAGAGAGTGGTTCTGGTGCTGTGAATATAAAGGGTGAGCGAGCCTGCTCTTGTGTCATCCAAAGGCAACCATGCTACCCACTCCACACTCTGGCATGCTGGCCAACCTTGAGTAAAGGATGCCCCCGTTTGGCCCTGGTGTGGCTACTGGTCAGAGTCCACTTCACTCAGATCTTTCTGTGACTGACTGGTTACTTTTCACTCGGGCCTTAGTTAAAATGGATTTCCTCGGCATGTTCTTCCCTATCAGTGCCCCCACCTCCCCCTCACTTCCTATCATCTTACATTGCCTTATTTGCTTGATGCCACTTCTCTTGGGATTATCTCATTTATGAAATTCTATGTATTTGTTGTTCATCTCACCTACTAACAGGATACTATTGTACATCCAGAGCTAAGAAGGGTACCTGGCACCCAAAAGGCTTGCAATAGGTATTGAAAGGGTTAACCCAAGATTTTACATTTACAACAGGAATTCCACTGGTGTTTCAGTCGTAAAGAAAACAGAAATCATGTCATTTGCAGGCAAATGGATGGACACAGAGGGCAGCATGTTAAGCAAAATAAGACAGAAACAGAGAGACAAATATCATATATTTTCTGTCATACTGCAACCAAAAGCAAAGGACCTGAACGTAGAAGAGAGCATGGTGGGGAAGAGGAGGAAGGGAACTGGGAGAAAGGAGAAAAAAGAGGTGGGAAGAGAAGAGAAAGGAAGGAGGGTGGGTGAGATCAAACATGATATATGCATGTATGGAAGCATCACTGTGAAACCCATTACTGCGTACAGTTAATATGCTGTAATATGTAAAAAGAATGATGAACAAGTGCATAGACGTTGCTACCTGGCTTGCAGTTTCCTTTGTCTTTGATTCAGGGGCACAGTTCCAACACATTTCTCTATCATTAACCTCAAGGTAAAGCCTTTCTTATACCTCTAGTTTAAAAAATAATATCCCATATATAACTGTTTCAGTTGAGGGAACTGAGTCTCAAATAGGCTAAGCAAATTCTGTTTTTTCATTCTCTTTTCTCTATTCTGTCACTTGAAAATATTGAGGATTTGGAATGCAGGAAGCAAGACTCAGTTTTGTGCAATATGTCACCAGATCTTGGGTCTTGTGCTATACTTGATCATAATCTGCTTTTCAATGTATACTTGCTAAAATTAATTCACTAGGAAGCTTAAAAAAGATATACACACATTACACAAGGTGATCTATGACAAATGCAGGTGGGATGATTACAGTGCAGTTTGCAGGGTAGAAAGGTTGAAGGAATTTCCCATCATCCATTGTAATGACTTCATTTTACAGATGACTTGAAACGCAGAGAATGGAATAGTTTGTTTTCCAGGAAATCTTGCAGCATGAGTAAAGAACGGACAGCTCGACCTGCTCAAGGGCACATGGTTATTTTGCACATAGCAGGTATCAGAACTGAGTTCTCAGACAAAAGCTGTTTCATCCCCACCAGTGATCCTCGAGTACATGTGATGGAGTCCTCTGGGGATACTGCTTAGATCCAGGTCGGGGATTGGGTCCTGTGACTTGAATTTTTATGTTCTATTCCTCTCCCCCAGGGCAATTCTGTTGCACAGGCATATTTGGAAACCACTGAGCACCATGAATTTGCTTTACTTTTCACTGCAAAGATGCAAAGTTCTATAAATTATATGGAGATTATCGTTTATAGGGGTTCAAAGTAAAGAACCCTTAATTTTTGCTGAGCTTCACTGTATCAGTCCAAGAGCTAAATCTCAATAAACTAAAGACTTCTTTTGACATTTAATTAGATTCAACAGTTATTGAGTGTGAGGGATAAAAAATGAGTAGGACATGCTTCTTAATATAGACTCTTTAAATCCTACTTAAATAGAGGGAAAGAAGTTACAGAATCCTGATATTCCCCTGAATTTTAGCGCATAATGAGTTAGGCTAATAATGAGTCAGGCTGCTGGAAACATGTCTTGTACCTTGTAAGGTGCAATGTAATGTTCAGTTTGTTTTGACTGACTGTTACATGAAAGTATTGTGTGTTTTTTTTCCTTCAACTATTGTGGAGTTATCTACCAAGTGATGTCACCAAAATATTCTGTCATTATTTATGTTCTGCAAATGATCAAGGTGAACAAGTGGAGGGGAAACATCCTATTTTATCCCTCCCATATTTTCAGATTGAAAATAGAATAGGACCAATTATATAACAGGTCTAATTAATTATATAAGAAATTTAATCTTTTTGTGGAGGTAACAAGCGCTGCTTTTTTCTAACTAGTTTTTACTTCCTTTACATTTCATCTTGTTTTATCTCGGTATTCATGAGAGGTGAAATATTCTCTGCATAGCTGTTCTCCAGGTGCTCTGCACAGAATGTGGAGCCTGACATATTTCACTTCAGGTGACAGAGAAATTCATTTCTCACATTTATGGAGGATAAAAAGGGAAAGAACATCTTTGGAGATAGACTTAAAGAGGCACTAGATGATTTGGTGTACTTTAGGGTGCAATGTATGGATGAATCTCAACTTCCGGTGGGGGTAATGTTCCAATAAACCTATGGTAAATTGAAAATATCCTAAATAAGTGGAAAATGCACTGAATTCACCTACCCTACCAAGCATCCTAGCTTGGGGATGCAGCATACTGCAGATTATTCAGTTTCTCTTTGTAGTCCTTTGATTGACTGAGAACTCAACATTTTAAGACAGAATTGTATCCCATTTGATAGCTTGGGAAAGATCAGAATTCAAAATCCACAATATTGTTTCTACTGTATGCATATCACTTTCACATCAACCTAATGTCAAAAAATCATAGGTCAAATTTATAAGATTAGGGTTTGCATGCTTTTTAAAATGATCTATTAGAAATCTTTCATAGAAAAAGGAAGTCACAGATTCAGCTATCAGCACAATGGATGTGGGTATACATGCATGTTTTCCCCCAGAGGCTTCAGTGGATTAGGAATTTCTTTTAATGGAAAAGAACAAAAACAAAAACATAAACAAAACAACAAAAACAATAAAAACAATACAGAATTTCAAAACAAAGTTATAGGAAATTAACAATGGTTGTATTAGACAGTGTTATCTTTAAAGGAGATATTCATATAACCATGTATAGGTATGTAACATTGGAAACTGCTCAAAAGGAAAGAACAACTGGGATGAAGGAAAAGAGAAAATAAAGAAGGAAGGGAAGAAAATTATATATGTATATACACAAGATAGCTAAGATAATTGTATTACTAGTTTCTACTAGTTTATTGAATGGATTAGAAAATTGAAGGAAAATTTTAGGTCTTTGTTAGCACTGTCAACAGTTGACTTTCTTATCTGCTATGGCATGGAAGATGCATGGGTTGATGTGAATTGCCAGAGATTGGCAGGGGTGAATGTGGTGAGTGGTAATGGGGCAGAGAGGATCAAGTCCTGTCTAAGTGTGTAGGGAGGAGTAGGTATGAAATAGTTGAACAAATTTGCTTCGAGTCCAGGCTAAGCTTCACAGAAAAGTAGGAGCCTGTCTGTCTTGTTACTATTGTATTCTTGATGACTAGAGTAGCGCCTGGCACATATGAGCCATTTCTTTTAAATGTGTTGAATGAATGTACCTATATCTGAATAGTTGCTTATGGAATTAGGCCAAATTTTTTGAAGAAGATAAAATTTGATAAATAGGATTATTGATATTTGGATGAGTTTCTTTTTCTTGTTGACTAAATTTAATAGGTTCTTTATTCAAAAAGTGGAAAAAATGTAGAAATAATCCAAATATTTATCAATTGATAAATCCATAAACAAGATGTAGTGTATCTACACAATGGACTTCTTTTGATGAGTTCTCGATTACAGCATAATCCTTCGCACATAATTGGCATATAAGAGTTTTATAGCCTAGTTTCTAGTGTAGAAGTTAAGATATCTATTTATAGATTTTAATTTATAAAGTATATTAGAAAGGATTGAGGACACTAATTTTTTTCTTCAATTTTCATGCCTTTATTTTCACTTTCCATTAAAACAAATTCTTGAGAAAGAGAATTTATTAGTCACTTTTCCCTCACTAGAACAAAACATTCAATACTTGGAACTTAAAAGAGAAGTTTATTTGGGCTTAGAGATTCAGTGGGTTCAGTCCATTCTTAGCTTACTCTAAGGAAGAAATGGAATGCTGGAAAGACATGGCACGGGGAAGCTGCTCAACACATGGCAGCCAGGAATCAGAGTGAGAGAGGAAGGGAAGAATTGGGAACAAAAAAGTACTCTCTTTCTGGTCATTCTCCCAGTGACCGACCTCCCCTAACTAGGAGGCCCCACCTCCTCACAAGACTTCCAGCTGTGAATTCATCAGTGGATTTATTTCACTCATGAGCATGCCACCTACATAATCCAGTCACCTTCCAGAACACAAGAACTTCTGAACACAGGAGACTTTTGCAGGATATTTTGGATCAAAACTATAACAGAGAAGTTATTTCATCCAAAATTAAAGTTACTTTATAGTCATGATTCTAAGTTTCTAACATATTCATTAATTACCTTATCTTGCTTGGATTGAAAACTCAGTTCAAATCTAATGGATCTAGCCTTGAACAATGTGTGTTTGGGTTGTGGATACAGATTTTAAGAGCTGGGATGATGTGCTTATTTTTTGATAGCATGTAGGCATTGTGTAGAACAATAAATGATTTCCCTCAGCAGCTTAAATATGTGTAGTTTTTGTTTTACATTTGTAAACAAAATGTAATAAAATGATTTGCAATAAGCTGGGCATGGCAACAAAAATGGAATATAACTATAATGAAATAACTTGAGGAAATGGAGCTGGATTGCCATTGGTAAGAGAAATACACATTCATTGTATTGATGAATTTTAATGGTTTGTAATTATACACATCAGCTCACTAAAAAAGATAAAATAATTAAATTTAGTCAATCATTAAATTGATTTGAAGAAAAGCATTTAGATACTAATCAGTGAGAGAAACTCTCCAATTGATTCATTAGATTTTTATTAACATACTCACTATTTATAGGAATTGTGTTAACTCAAGACCATATAAAAATGCTTCCAAGCAATCTTCAGAATAGAACTCATATTTCTCCTCTTTGTGACATCATAGGAAAGTTGATACATTTGGAATGTAGTGTCTTCCTATATAATCCATCATGTTTAAAATTTATTTTTCTAAAACTACCTTGCCCTGGACAACCTTGGCATCAGGGAACACATCCTAATGTCTCAGCAATCAGACACAGAAGACTGACCATGCACAACCCAAGTGAACAGGAGCCAGCACCAACCCCAGCTGACTGCTGCCATAGGAAATGTTGGTGCGATGCTGCCAAGTTTCTCGTTAGGAGAATGGATAGAGATAGGCCAACTTCAGTGTCAAACATCTCTGTCTTTAAATTTTAGCAGCTAATTAGCTTTAAAGCAAATCTTAACTGAATTCTTTTTCCAGAGTGACATCACTGTGTTAGGTAATCAGGTGCTCTGAGAAGAGAAGAACCTGTAGCACTGAGTGCTCCAGGCTCTAACTGAGCCACAACTAAATGCAGGCCTTAGCGAGTTGCTCATTTACTCATGGTGCTTTTTTTTTTTTTTTTTTTTTTTAGTTTTAAAATTAGGTGCATGAACTAGATAATACATAATTTGATTTCTTCTCAACTTTCATAACATCTATGATTTTATGTAAATAGTAACTGATTTTCACATTCATTAACATTCCCAGTTCACTCTCAACTACATGATTTCCTCTAGTACTTGAAATCTGCCTACTATTGGCCTCTCCGAAAGTTGTTTATGAACATTTGTTGAAACTGACCAGAGAAAATACTGTCAACTTGTCTCTGAGTCCCAGTAAATTGGTAGCAGAGTTGCAGTACTTGGCTATCTCCCGCTGTCGTAAACATGTTAATAAGCTCTCATGAGCAGAGCTGTGAACAGATGCAGTTTTTGAAAACACAGTGTCCTTGTCACATTTACTTGTCTGTCTCTCCTAGCAGTGCAAGACTTTCTTGTGCTACCCTAGTAAAATTCTCCTTTTAGTTATAATCAGTGCATAGGCCATACATACAGCAGAAAGTCAGTGTCCTCTGGACTTTTAATACACAGAACACAAACCATACTGGAAGATACCCATTGGCATGGAATGATGAGAGTCCTTTTTCGGCTTTGTTTTCTAAATCATTTTGTTGTATAATTTATTTTATTCTTTTATACAATTCCTTGGAGCCAGTAGTAAGAATGGTTACAGTCTTTGTAGTCACTTTTCAATGGAAACCTTAGGTGAATTAAATATTATCAATGTAGCCATACAGCATCTTAGGCAGTAAATTGAAAACTGCTCCTAGAATAGTAAAGCAACCAGGCATCACACTTAAGATCTTCTGCCTTTGTTGATGACTAGCTGGGTAACCTGAAAAATGGCATCTTACTAAATTTCATTTCCTCATTTATAAAAATGCTGCTTTAAAGAAATCTCAGTGTTGTTGGGAGGACCACACAAAAGCAATTAGATGTAAAAGCACTCTGCAAAACAGAAAGAACTGTATGTCACCGGGACTGCATGTTAATCAATCACCCACCTTATTCCCACACGAGGCTGGAGGCACAGCAGAATAGGGGAGCTTGTCAGGTATGGTGCACTGCAGCTGTAATTTGCTGGAATTTGGCGTTGCCTTCCCACTGTCTCCTACCACTATTTCTTCCTTCATTTTAAACCATGTCTTAAACCTCAGCAACTCCATTTTTTAATATACTGAGTATGTGGATTCAGATTCACTGTGTCAGAGAAAAAGGATTTTGCTTGTTCTCTGAAGGATATTAAAAAATTCCTTTGGATTTATTCTTTTTTATAATATTTTATTTTATGAAAAAAGTAATAAAATAATACTGCTTTGCCATAAAGATGAACTTGAGGCATTTGTAGGTAAATGGATGCAACTTGAGAATGTACTGTTAGGTGAAATAAGTCACAGGATTTGTTCTTCAAAAAGAGGTATATGTAAATCCCCATTACTTTCTTTCTCAATTTCTCCCGCTTTTTCCATGTCACTGTTAGAATTGAGGAGCATGATTGACTGTAGTCTCACAGACTCAATTATGTAAAGAACACACGGTCATCTTTTCACTCACAAACTTTCATTTATTTTATAGCACCGTTCTTAGTTTCCACCTAGTAATGTATTTACAATTTAAAGCGATAACAAGATATTCAGTTACCAGATGGACTAAATTTCTTTGCATGCTAAGCATTCAGGATTTTTTCATTTACTGTATCTATTCATTTATTTACTTTTGGTGTGAAGAATCAAACTCAGGACCTTGTGCTTGCCAGGCAGGCACTTGTGCCACTGAGCTGTGTCTCCGGCCCCTGTTTATTTGTCTTTCTTTCTTAGACATACCCAGTGGTGTGTACTAGCTCTTGTTTGAGGAAGGAGAGGGAAAGAGAAAAGTCCCTCACTTGTGTACTTTCTGATTTCCATAATGCAACTGGTGTAACTGTCTCCCACCGTGGCTGATTTCTCAGGTTACTGATTTTATAGCATTGAATGGGGAATTGGAGGGAGAGGTGCTGAACAGCACATTTGAGACAGGATAAATAGCTCCAGAACGTTGCTGCATAGCAATACGATGAATGTTTTAGCAAACTTGCAAAACACTCTAAGAATTGCTTTTCCTAGAACTTATTTATCTGCTGCATTTAATGTTTGTATAATATTTCTTGTAGGGAACATCTTATGGTTTACTTATATGTAGACACAATCCCTCCAGGCATATGCCCCGATGACATGAAGACCTCTAACTGAAGAACTCTTCTGAAGGTTCTACCACCTCCTAACATCATTACCCTGGGGCTCAAGCCTTTAGTATATGTGCCTTTTGAGGCACTTAACATCCAAACTATTACACTAGTCTCTCAAGGTTAATTTTTTGGCTATTTGATTTTTACCTTAGTTACAGAAATTATTTATGTTAATCATCTTCTTTGGTGATAGTTTGCTATTCCATGTTCTGTTCTGTGTATATCTTTGTGCTTTTTGTGTTTTATTTTTTCATCCTTTCTAAATTTTTTGTTCTGTTTTTGTGTATTTATGATTGTTCACTGCACTGCCAGTGAAATGTCTATTTCAAAGTGAGTGAGTTTTTGGGTCTTTTACCCTATTTTTATTTGGTTCTAGTCATCTTGTCCTGACCTATTTGCCTCAATCTATTCTTGTTTAATAGAAATTGTTTCCCTTTGTAGACATCCTTTCAAATCATCAAATACATTATTCTCTAAAATTGCCTTATATTTTCTTTAAAACTATTTTTGAGGCTCTCTCACCCTTACCACTGTGTTTTTAAGAGTTGTTCCATTTCTGTGCTATAAATTTTCTTTCACCGACTCATGCTGACTGTATCTACCTTTGCTCATCTTTGAGTGAAGCCAAGTCTGACCAGCTCTGAGGATCTAAGGCAAGTGACAGGCACCCATGTTCCTTAGATGCTGTTGCCTATGTCTCTGCGCCTAGCCCCTTCTTGCAGATATGAGGTCAAGTAGCAAACTATCTTGAGGCATGCAGCACAGCTTCCAGGGCAAGTACCCAGACAGCAGCCACTCAACACATTCAGTTCTGAAGTGACTGGTAAGAATTCAAGTTAAGGGAAACACTCTTTGAATTGGGTGAACAGTCTTCTGATTGCTGGTTATACTATTTCTTATTTCAAGTCTTATCAATTTGACTTTGGAGAAATACTGGTTGGATCCTAGAAGACTATTCTCTTTGTGTTAATTAGTTTCCAAACTTACTAAGTTTTTCTTCTCAATTCAGACACTTTTTTGGAGATAGTAATTTGGATTTGGGGAAGGACCCTTCTCTTTAATTTTCATGTTTGCATAACTTTGAACCTTATTTCTACATTTAAGAAAAATCACTGAATTTTGTCTAATTTTCTACCTTATCATGTTTTTGCTCATTGAGTTCTAAAACCATAATGAAGTCACTTTTTGAAGCTTATTTCAGCATAACAGCCATTAGAGCCTAGATGATATATTTCACCATGTATCAACATTATGGATTCTTATTGCACCTCTGCTGTGATATACCAAGGTTAAGGACAGTCACACATGCCACACTGGAATCACTACAAATCCAGCACTAATGGGATAAGAGTTAATGATATTTAAATATATTGCATACTCAAGTACAGTCAACCTATTATCTATGGCAGTTAAGAGGTGTAATGTCACAGAGATACAAAGCAATCCAGAAAGTATTTATGCATTATTTTGGATTCATATGCATTACCACTGTTTCTTTGCTTCATATTTGCATAATTGCAATTTCACCTAAATTTGTATGCAAATTTGGTTAGATCTCTGAAAATATACTAATTGTCTAAATTAACATGCTAGTTCACAGCCCTATCACTCCTGTTCCCCCCAACAAAATCCAACAACAATCTAGGATATAAAATTCAAAGTAGATAATTTTCAAACAGAATAATCCACAAATAGTCAAGAATTGGCAAGTTTCCCAGTGAATGTGTAAGTTCCTAAACTGATGTGCATGATGCTGTATGAGTCCACATGTATGTATTGTTTTGAAAGTGTGATTAACTCTGGAAGGCTGAGGCAGGAGGAAAAGAAGTTTGAGTCAGGGCAATTTAATGACTTAGTAAGACCCTGTCTCAAGAAATTAAAAAAGTGTTTTAAAAAGAGCTGGGGATGTAGCCTTGTGAGTTCAAACCCCAGTGTTGAAAAAGGAAAAGAGGACTTGACCTGTAATGTTTTTGACTATTAAACAGTAGAGTTGTTGCATGGTTGTCATTTTAATGCTTGAAGTGTATTTTTATGGGTTAGTTTAATCCAATTTGATTGATAAATATATTAAAGAGCATGAGATTTAGTACTAAACCCTTCAATTCTATGATGTTCTATCCATATTTTTTTCATTTTCTGAAAATATTCAGACATGTGACAACATTCATACTCAGATCTGTTTGGATGTTTTTATTAAATTGTGTTGCTTTTTCTGATTTGCTATTTCTAATATCTGTTCTAATTCCTTGATCCACTGATTTCTCATTCTACACAAAAACCAAAAAGTGTTCAGATTTGTTTTTTGTAAGTTTTTTTTTTCCATGGTCAATATCCAATCATCCTGATACTTACATATTGTTTTTCTTGCTAGTAAGTCTTTTAAAAATATTCTAAAATCATTGTATGGTTGTGAAGCATTAAATACATATATCACTGTGAATTAGTACATATACATATTACATGTTATTAAGTCATAGTTACAAAGCCATCAGTGCCTAGGTACTAGATAGCAATTAGCACACTTAAAAAGATGATTGCCATAGTTAGATATATATAACAAATTTTGATCTTGGTTTATACTTCCACTTTTCTTGTAAAACTGTTTTAATATTTTAAAGAATACTGTTTCACTCTTTAAGCCTTTGTTGTTACATTGTTCAGTTATAAACTCTTTCTTGATCTTCAAAATACTCCATAAATACTCCAAATAACTATTTTAAATGCAGGAGAGAAACTTTTTAATGTGAGCTTTGCAAGAGACATAACGCAAATTTTCTTTTTCTTTGGTTTACCTATAGATCTTTAGAGTTGATTTGGAGTAGCATGTGACGGTCCTGGGCAGGCATGGGCTTAAGCAATGTGTTCACCACATTTGGATTCAGCTGTCCCCAGTGTCCTACAAGCAGCCCTGCCCAGTGGTAAAAAGCTGAGCAGTGGTAGAAAGCTGAGAAAAATTACTGAGGCCAAGAAGCTATTGCTGCAAACCCTGACTCTGCTACTTACTGGGTAGGCTCTTTAGCCTTTCTGTGTTTCCATTTTCCTCTGTAAAATGGAGACAGTAGTCATACTTACCTTTTAGGTCAGTGAAATGGCACTTCAATGAGCTGGTGCAATGCATTTTTTGTAGTTTTCTCCCATTGTTGCTACCCATTCTATGCACATAAGATAATGTAGCGAAAATGTAGGGCTCATGGTCCTGAGCCTGGCTTGTTCCGTACAGTGAGCAAGGGGCACAGTCAGGGTCCCTCTGTCCTTATCCACATGGAATAAAGTAAAATTTCCAAAGCAAAGTAGGCGGATTTCTAGGCAGAAGAAGGCAGAAGGAATGTTGAGTAAGAGCAACAGATGTCTGCTTCTTAGGGGTAACAGTAGGGGAATCCTAATGGGTAGGACAAAAGACATCTTCATGACCAGAAGCTTGTGAAAAACAGCATAGCCTTGTTCTATGTAGTTCTAGGGATCAACAATTGGCCACATGGACAGAAGCTACAGGAAGTCAGAGTCCTGTAATTCAGGGGCAAAAAGTGGAATTCTTTTCTTTTTAATTTTTATTAGTACATGTTTGCAGTACACGAAGTTTCCATTCATCTTGGGGAATGTGTATACCTACATAACACGAATTGTTTCTTTTTAAATTTCCTTCCCCTTCCCATCCACCTCTCTTCCTCTGACTCTCAATCCCCTTTCCCCATATTCGTGTTGTTAGTGATATTCTTAGGCCACGTTTATGATACATAACATTTACATTTATTATAGATGTGAGGTTCCTGTACATGGCATATCTTAATTCCTCTTACTTCCCTTTCTTCTTCCCTTGCCCTTGGCCTTCTGCATCTCAGTGGTGAGATGCATGTTGCTGATGATACATTTTAAACATGTGCAAAGGAAATAGTATATTGAATGGTAGGAGGGAGATATAACAGTAAATACGTCTCTTTTGTGACTCATAGGTATGGGACATTTGGGAAATCATCAGGTTTTGAAGGCTTGCTCTGTTAATAGTGGTTATATAACATTCAATCTTCCACATTTCCAGTGAAATGCTAATGTATTTATCCAGCGCATGACTTTCTGAGCTACAGTCTGGATGTAGTTTTATTTTTGTCTTTCATGTTTAACTCAATGTGGTCTAATCCTTGCTAAACTATGCTTTTTGGAGATAGGAAGAGTCCCAAAACACAGGTAATTCTCAAAGCTCTTATTAGCTAGCAATTTCCATAGGACTAGTGAGCTTCTGGTATTGTAGTTCTGACTTTGGCATTAATGAATTTCACTGAGGGAACACTTTGATTTATTAATTGACTTTGTGTTAATAAAATTAAATTTTTTCATAAGCAGTGAGAATGGCTGAATTTCTCACAGAGAGAAACATGTGGATTGGAATCCGATGGTCATTTGTCTATTTATTACTCAAATGTGTATTCAATATGACACATGCTTTTAATCTCTTATGAAAGTAGGCAGAATATAAATCAATGTTTTACTTTAGATTCTCTTGGCTACTGTTATTATAAAGAGGTAATGCATAGTTTATATCTTGATTGCAATTTAGAGAATCACTTGCCAAATATAAATATCCTTTTGGAAAGCTTAAAATGTATTTGAATGAGATAGAGTACATTAATGAAATAATGGTTAAGATTATTTAATAGGAAAGAGTTATGTAATCAGCACAATCTTCAGTACAGTTATATATGATCTGAAACTGTTTAATGAGTTTTAAAATATGTTATGATGAACCTATTTGCCACACTTGCTTTATAAAACAAAATCATAGGTAAAGGCTACACAAGATTTTCATTATTTTAGAAAAGCCTTCCAAAATTCTTTGAAAACAAAACAAAACAAGAATCTAGCTCCGTTTTCCCAGGGCTGTGAGAGGAATCTGAGGTCATGCTCCTCCTTCCTCTATTGCTCAGGGATCGCATAGCCTCAGAGAGGAATCTGAGCTTGTTTCCCTCTCTTCCTCTATTGCCCTGGGATGGTGGTTGTCAAGAGAAGTCTGAGATCCACCTCTCTCTCCCTCCATGGCAGGACTCAGGGCTGGAGACTTCTGGGCATGCCAACAAGCCAGCAGGACCCTGGCTAAGGCACACACAATGGACAGGCAGAACTAGAGGCTTGGAAATATCCCACAAAACATTAGCAATATGAGTCAAGAGGTGACCCCTAACTTTTATTTTTGTTTTATTCTACTCATCCTCTTCCTTTCTCTCATAAGCTATCTCATTTGACTTTATGATACCTTCATGTGAGTAAAAAATGTCTCTTCTCTTTCTTGTTCATTTCAAAACTCCTAGGACTTCTCTTCCAATCCTTCCCTCCTGTGTCCTACAATTTGCCAAAACCTGGGTGACCATCCTGGATCATCATCCCTCCAAACTTGCTCCTACTGTATTTAACCTCATTCATCTCTCCATCCCATCCCCCAACCCCTGCTCAAGCAGGATAAAATTCTAATAAGTGGAAGATCATTGCATTCAAGTTCCTGTTGGATTATATTATATTTCTGTAGACCTTCTTCCAGAGTTATAGACATCAGGCTATAGAAAGAAGCCACTAAGCAGGGCAAGCCGTTAAACAGAGGAGAAAGACAGGGAGCAAACAATGGGGCAGCAACATGAAAAAGAAAAGCCAATGCATATCACTTATAACCATCAATGTAAACACACCAATCAAAAGAACCAGATTGGCAGAATGGATCACAAAGCAAGATCCAACAATATACTGCATTCAAGAAACACATTCAACCCGAAGACAAATTCATAGAGTAAACGTCAATGGATGGAACACAATTCTCTAAGCCACAGGAACCCAGAAAAAGCAGGGATAGCTATTCCATTTGCAGGCAATGCAAACTTTAAGCCAAAGTTATCCAAAAAAAAAAAAAAAAAAAAGCTCACTACATACTTGTTAAGGGAAAATTGCTAAAAGAAGAGATAACTCTTATAAATATTTATGCTCCAAGTACAACTACATGAAACAAATATTAGCAGACATGAAAAACCAAATAAGCACTAGCACAATTGTAGTGGGGGACCTTAATTCTCCACTCTCACAATAGATAGATAGATCAACTAGACAAAAAATCAGCAAAGAATTACTAGAATTAAACCAAGCCCATGAAAAAATAGACTTGGTAGATGCCTATAGAGTATTCCAACCCCCAAACCTCAGCACACACATTATTCTCAATTGCATATAGAATGTTCTCCAAAATAGACTATATATTAGCTGAAAAAACATGTTTAAGTAAATGTAGAGGAACTTAAATCATCTCATGCATACTATCTGACCATAGTGTGATGAAACAGGAAATCAATGACAAAGGAAACCACAAAAACTACATAAAAGCATGGAAATTAAACAACTCCCTCCTGAATAATCAATGGGTCATAGAGGAAATCAAAGATGAAATTATAGTATACATAATTAGAGGATAATGCCAATCCAATATACTGAAACTTATGGGAAGCAATGAAAGCAGTCCTTTGAGGGAAGTTTATAGTGATGAACTCCTGCATCAGGAAAACAAAATGAGGTCAAATAAATAACCTAATGCTGAACCTCAAACTTTTAGAAAAAGAACAAATCAAACCCCAAAGGGGGGAATTTACAAAGATTAGAAAGATAAGAGCAGAAATTAATGCAATAGGGACTAAGAACACATTATTAGTGAATAATTAATGAATGAAAATTAATGAATCAAAAAGTTGTTTCTTTGAAAGACTAAATAAAATTGATAAATTATTATCAAACCTCATCAAAAAGAGGAAAGAAAAAACACAAATTCAAGTATTTAGGAGTGCAAAGGTGGAAGTCACAATGGGTCCCACTGAAATCTAGAAGATCATCAATACCTGCTATGAGAACCTACATTCTCATAAGATATAAAACACAGAAGACATGAATAGATTCCTAGACACAATCAAATTGCCAAAATGAAACCAAGAAGATATCAACATTCTAAATAACATGATATCCAATAAAATTGAAAATGTAATTAAAAATTTACCATCACAGAAAAAAGTCAAGGCCCTGACAGATTCACTGTGGAGGTCCACAAGAAATTTAGAGAAGAACTAATGCCACTAATGATGAAACTCTTTAAAAAGCTGAAAGGGAAGCAGTGCTTCCAAAATAATTCCTGGAAACAAGTATTACCCTGATTCCAAAACCAGAGAAGAAGGCAACCAAAAAAAGAGAACTATAAGCCAGTCATTCTTATGAACATAGTTACAGAAGTTCCTAATAAGATACTGGAAAAGAGAGTGCAGCAAATCATCAAGAAGGTTATACATCATGACCAAGAGGGATTCATCCCAGGGATGCAGGGACGGTTCAACGTATACAGATCAATAAATGTAATACACCATGTTAACAGAACCAAAGACAGAAACCACATGATCATCCCAGTAGATGGGGGAGAGCATTTGTCAAAGTCTAACACCTGTTTATGATAAAAGCCCTACAGAAAACTGGAATAGATGATCTTTACCTCAATCTTATAAAAGTCATCTATGACAAACCAACAGTGAACATCATATTAAATAGTCAAATACTGAAAGCTTTCACTTTAAGATCAGGAATAAGTCAAGGATATCCATTATCACCACTCCTAGTCAATAAGTTCTGGAAACATTAGCCAGAGCAATCAGACAAGTGACCAAAAGAAGAAGAGAAATAATGGCAAGAAAGAAAGTGAAACTATCATTATTTGCAGATGACACGATACTCTACATGGAATGCCCCAAAACTCCATCAAAAATTTGTAGATTTAATATCCAAATTCAGTAGTGTAGCATGATACAGTGTTAACACTACAACATTTATAGCATTCCTGTACAAAAGCAACAAACTCATACAGAGATGAACTAGGGAAAGCAAAGCCTTCACAATAGCATCTAAAAAAATGAAATACTTAGGAATCTATCTAGCAAAGGGTATAAAAACCTGTACAGTGAAAAGTACAGTCCCCAGAAAAGGAGATCCAAGAGGATATCAGAAAGTGGAAAGATATCCCTTACCCTTGGATAGAAAGAACGAACATAGAGAAAAGGTATATACTCCCCAAGTTGCTATATAGATTTAAAGCAATCTCAATCAAAATACCATTAGCATACCTCACAGATCTAGAGAAAGCACACCTAAAATTCATTTGGAACAAGAAGAGACCTCAAATAGCAAAAGCAATTCTGGGCAGCAAAATTAAGCCAGGAGGAATCACAATCCCAGACTTGAAATTATATTACAAAGCTATTGTGACAAAATCAGCATAGTATTGACAAAAAACAAAAAACAAAACAAAACAAAAAAACAGGTCTGAGGATCAGTGGAATAGAACAGAAGAGGCATATGTAACCCTAAACACACTCACCCACCTTCTTTGACAAAGGAGTCAAACATGTTGACTGGAAAAAAACATAGTTTCTTTAATAAATGGTTCTGAAGAAAACTGTCTCTCCACACGCCAAAAACTAAAACTAGACATGTCTATCACCATACACTAAACTAGAGTCAAAATGGGTCAATGATCTCAATATTAAAATAGAAACACTAAATGTACTGGAAGAGAAAGTAGGTAGAAAACTTGAAGACATAGGTATTGGTAGAGATTTCATGAACAAAACCAAAATACAGGGGAAATATTATAAAGAATCAATAAATGGGATCTCATTAAAAAACTTTTGCACAGTAAAAATATCAATAGGGTGAAAAGACAACTCATAGACTGAGAAAAAATTACAGTCAGTTGTACCTCAGACAAAAGACTTATATGTATATATAACAAAGAAAGAATTGAAAATAATCAGTCCCCCCAATTCAAATGTGCAATCTGAAAATGGGCATCTGAGATGAATATACACTTCTCAGATGAAGAAATACAAATGCCAAATAAATGCATGAAAAAATGTTCAACGTTATTGTTCATTCTTGAGATACAAATTAAAACAACACCAAGATTCCATCTTACCCCAGAAAGAATGGCTATCATCAAGAAATCAACTGAGGACAAAAACTGGCAGAGCTGTGGGGAAATGGAACACTTCTGCACTGTTGGTGGAAATGTAGACTGGTGCAACCACTGTGAAAATCAGTGTGGAGATTTCCTTAAAAAAAACTAAGATTAAAGACCTCATTCAACCCAGCTATTCCTCTTGTGGGCATATTCCCAGAGGAATTAAAAATATACCATCGTGGTACATGTGCACCCGTGTTTATAGCAGCACAATTTGTAATAGCTAAATTTTGGAAACAATCCAAATGCCCATCAGCTGAGGAATGGGTAAAAAAGATATGGGTTATACATACATACATACATATATATATATATATATATATATATATATAAAATGAAGTATTACTCAGCCATGAAGAAGATAAACTGGAGAATTTTATAGGTACATGGATGCAACTTGAGACCATATTCATAATTGAAGTAAACCAGACCCATATGTGTAAACATTGTATTGTCTCATTAGTGTAAGGACATGAATGAGTAAATAAGGTCTAAATTATATATTAGGTATTGTAAGTTGGGAAGAAACTGATCAAAAGACAAACTGAGATACAGGAAAGGGGAGAGGAAGAAAAGAAAAAATGCACTTGTAGAGAAGATAGTTAAGATAGTTATACAGCTAGTTTTTCTTAGTTTATTGAAAAGAGAAGTTTGTGCTAATATTGTTTGAACAAGATATCATGCCTATATCTTGTATTCCAAATAACTACTATGAAGCCAGCAATACACAATGTATTAATTATTGTAACTTTCCTACTAACCTGTTTTGCAAGTCTGTTTTACTTTTATTTTTTTCTTAATAAAAGAGCTAGAGATGAGGGACTTGGAAAGGAAATCTCATAAACTATGCTGCAAATAAATCTCAAAAGGCTGTTAGAATTGTTAGTTCTCCAAACCTTATACATTTGTGTTGAGACAAGATAAAGTGAAAATAAAACAAGGCTATTTAAATTTTAATGGTAGGGAAAATGACCTGACTTTCCTCTTCTTTTCACTGGTTTGATTTTGTTCAACTCATATATTATTCCAGCATTTTAAGGGGAGAAGTACTAGTGCTTTTTGTATTTGATATGATGACTTACAACCTACCCACAAGGCAGTTGGTTATTAGCAGTACTCAGCAGGATTCAACGTCATATAAATACTGTTAAATCCCAAAATACATTTTTAAAGACTTTATGATATGTGAAATGATGCTATTTTCATTCAGTTCTTCTGCATTTTCTCACTTTCTTCTTGAGGTTAAAATTAAAGTCTGAGCTGGGTGTGTGGCTCCACTCCTGAATTTCCAGCATTGAGGGAGGACGAGAGACGAGGACCACAGAGGAAGCCCAGCTTGGGCAATTTAGCAAGTTAGTCAGATCTTATATTTAAGTCAATCAGTTAGTCAGTCAGTCAAGAAAGGAAGAGATGGTTGGGGGTATAGCTCAGTTCAAATGCCCTGGGTTCAATCTCCAGTAACACACACACACACACACATACACTTACACCTGTTTACAAGATAGAGAAGACATAGGGATTCACTAAGTTACAAGAAGAGGATCATCTGTGTTGTACATCAAGAAGACTGCATATGAAGTAGAAAGAATTAGTGGGTTTGAATATTTTGAGGTTGTAATGCTACTTTGTGATTATAATTATTGTCCTGACTAAAATATGCTTTTTACCCAATAGTAAAAAATGCTACTTATTTAACCCAATGATTCTTGAACATCAGTTGATAATAGCATATTTTTAAACTTTTTACTTTGAAAATGTAGGTCACAAAATTTAAAATTAAAAAATTTAAATATAAAATTTATGATTTATATATGAGAATTTATCTGTCTCTTGACCTGTGTGTTTCTTATGAAGTTCCTAAATTCCTAATAATCCTTGAGCTATTGAATTTATGTTCTTTCTCTGTCAGTGGTCTTCAATTCTGAAAATCTCATGTGGAATTTAGAAATGTAGGTGGTATTGATTTTCTCTGTAGATCTGCTGAAGAATAATACATAGAAATGAAGTCTTTTCTTGAAACAGAGTCTCGCTGTGTAGTGCAGGCTGGACTTGAACTCACTATGTAGCTCAGGCTGATCTTGAACTCACAGAATTCCTCCTACCTCAGCCTCCCAAATTCTGGGATTACAGGCATGTGCCACCATCCTTGGCCAGCAAAATGGAGCCTTAAAGCTAATTATTTTTGAAGTTTCCTGATGACTACAACTACTTTGTATGCTCAGGGGCCCTTGGTCTTGACAATGACAATTGCTAGTTTCCTTATCTTCACATTGTGCTTTTTTTTTTTTTTTTTTTTTTTTTTTTTTTTTTTTTTTTTTTTTTTTTTTTTTTTTTTTTTTTTTTTTTTACCAAGAATAGAACTTGTGCTTGCCAAGCAGGTGCTTGTACCACCAGAGCTATATCCAGAGCTGTATCCTGGCCCTCACATTGTGCTTAATGTTGAACATTTTACTAAATTTCCTTACCAGATTGGAAGCTTCTTATTGATAATACTTAAAATACAATGCTGAGTTGTACTTTTAAATGTTCTAAAATAACTTACACAGGATAAGCATTTAAAATCTTTTATGAATTACCGGCTCTAAATTGTGGTTTGAATAATAGGAGTATGAATGTCTTTTTTTTTTAAAGCTGCAGATAAGATTGTAATATGTTTAAAATGCTTCCTATTGCATTTGTCATTGTTAACAGACAATATTTATATACCCTCATGGTCAATTTTCAGTCCCATGTGTGTGGGCTTCCTCACAATCAGTAGACACTCCAAAGAGGTTTTTAAAAAATAAAATTCATAAATTCAGGTATTTTCTACCCACACCCCTGTTTAAATGAAGTGATGGTTCCAAGTTGAATTTTAAAAAGTGACAACATTTTCATATAATAAAAGACTTTAACACTGTCGTATGAAAGTTATGAAAACAATCAAGAAGCCTGTGGTCTCGGTCGCTTTCTCATTTCTGGGACATAATAGCAGCCACGTGTGGCTCAGAAGAGGGGGAGCGTCAGTGTGGCTCTCAGTTTAGAAGCTTCAGTCCATGGTGAGCTGGCTCGAGCACACAAACAGCCTGGTAGAAAGCGCCGGGGGGAGGAGAGCTGCTCACATCATGACAGTGAGGAACCAGAGAGTGGGGGGAGGAGATGAGGAGGGAGACACACCCTTCCGGTCACATCCCCAGAGACCCGCCTCCCCTAAGCAGGCGCTACCTCCTGACAGTGTGTCAGTCCATTGGTGGATGAATCTCTCGATGAGTACAGAACTCCCATCCGTTCACCTTTCAAACATATGGGACTCTGTGGGACCAATCTAGATCTAAGCCACGGCACCTATGGAGCAATCGCTTTTGCAGTACAGGACACCTTTTAGGGTTTATTTTTTGGTATCATCCATCGCCCCTACTATTGCTGCTACCTGCCATTGCGTACTGTGTGCTGAGTGCTATGCAAACTGTTTTAAGTACTTGATCTTATCACTTTACTGCTTTGGTAGCAACTCCAGTACTAGGAAGGAGAAAAACGAGCATTAGCGTTTCAGTAACTTGTCTAAGCTCATGCAGCTATGGAGTGGAGGAGATAGGATTTAACCTGTCACGTCACCTTCATCTTGTGTGCTCTTCTTCTGTGATAAATGCTCAAAATCAGAGAAAAGTATTTACCTGCTATCTGTCAGCCAGCTTTTGTGCCTCGCCTTAAGGAAATAAAGAAAATAGCACATGGTTGCTACACATGAGGAACTTAAATCTTGGGAAAGGCCACCCTTCCCCACTTTATTTTGACTGTTAATCCAGACTGTCAGCTTGACTGGATTGGGAGCCATCAGTGGGATTAGTAAAGTACACTTCTGGATGCTGAATGCTGTCTGGGTGGGTACCAGAGGTGTGATCTCAGGGACTATATCTGGGCCCTGGACCCTCGCTTTCTGGCCTTGTTGTCTCTCTGCTTCCCAGATGGCATGAGCTGAGCAGCTTTGCTACTGTGACCTTCGGCCATGGTGTTTCTGCCTTGGGCCCACCCAACCATGGACGGAACCCCCTGAAACCATGGGCCCAAATAAACCTCTCCTTCTATAACCTGCAGATGTCAAGTGGTTTGTCCCAGCAACAGGCCGCTGGCTGATACGAATCTTAAAGTTAGTTCTTTGTCTAATAAATTGATCCCTTCATTAAGGTCACCCACAACAAAATTTTAATGCCACTTAAGTATATTACAGGAAGTTATCATAAACCTGAAAGAATAAATTCTATGAGAGCATTCCTTAGGGAAAAATGGGCATATCTTGAACATCTAATGCACATAATTTCACTTAATACTCTGAAAAATTTCATGGTGTGCATTTTTAAACTAAGGGTTATCAAGGGGAAAAATGAGACTCATAGAGATTGAATGATGGCCCAAATACCTGTCTCTTAAGTAGAAATACTATGATTTTAGTTTTATCTGGGAGCATTGAAGGCCTTTGCATTCCTACTGAAGCATGCTGGCACCCATGTGCTGTTAGTACCTGATTTTTAGTCTGATATCTTTAAAAAGGAAAGAGGTATCAGAGCATCAAGTGTTACTGTTATATATCAGGTAGATTAGCAGAGTACTTGTTAAACAATTCATTACAAGCATATGAAATAAGTGACCTTCCCAGACTTAAAATTTGTCTGATAAAAATATGACATAGATAACCAAACCAGACTTAAAATTTGTCTGATAGCTATCAATTAAAGGTTGGACCTCACCTATTTTGTCAATTCTGGGCAACAAAGTCAACTGTACTAGTCAATCAGGAATCCACTTAAAGATAAAAAATCACAGTAAATGATTATCAGGAAGGATGCATTAGCTGGAGACCACATAACAAAAACATCATTCCAAATGACTAAACACATACAGTATGATAAGAAGTACAAACACTTAATTTACACATACTTGTACATAAGAATTTTAAGGCAGGGTTTGATATAACCTCCTAGTTTGAATTGTTAAGGACTTACTGAGGTATTTAGCTTTAAGAACATGGGGAATCAACCGCTTTTTATTTATCATGGTTTTTTTTCCAAATTTGCAAGTCACTCTCTTTGTTCATCTTGCTCTTTTCTCACCCTGGCCTGCTTCATTTGCATCAAGGTTATTATAGCATTGACAGGAAATACTTGAGCTCTGTCCATATGATTATTATTCAAAGGTAACTGAAGTAAGTCTTTCTCTATCCTTCATAGAGGTGATTCTTATAATATACAGTACTTCCTGTCGGGTAACCTCTACTGCAGCTTCTCTTGTTGGTATGGGTACCCAAGCACTTCTCTGGCCTGTAACTCATTTTCCATGCCATTATCTGTAGCAGTAAGACAAGATTTTACTTATTGTCTCATATAAGAGGAAGGTATAAGTAAAACATGAATTAAGTTAGACATGAATCTCATGTTGGGTGCTATAATGCTTCATGTTTATTATGGGTGCTATAATGCTTCATGTTTATTATTACTACACAGGCTCATTCATTTGCACAATTGTGAAATTTTACTCTTTTCCTTGTGTTTCTCCTAAAGACATGACCTCAAAAAACACAAAACTCTTTTGAAAGATGTAGCATAGCTTAGTTGAATGGTATGAAACAACACTGAAACCTATTACTTTTTAGTTGTCTATGTTGGGGATGACATGGGGATGAACCCGCAGGAAGTTTATTAGGAATTCTCTTGGGGTTCCTAATGTGGGATCATTTTGGGGAGGGAGAAGGAAGGAGGGAGGCAGGGTACAACAGGGGGTTAGAGTACACTCATGACAAAGCCTTGTTCAACCCAGCAGGGAGGTTTGAAACTGGTACACAGTACTCATCAAAGTTGTATAGGGTTAGAAAGGACCTGGCCTTTTACACATGTGCATTGACAAGTTGTTGCATAATTGCTTTTTCTCTTATAACTCTTCAAGCAGAAGCAATTTGTGGAAAAATGTTGATAGCTGAGAGCTCTATCAACATCTAGAGAATAAATCCATCAGTGCTGAAGATGGACCTCAACTGCACAATGGTACCTGTGATACTAATAGTTCATGAAGAGGAAACAGTGACATAGATTAAACCAATTTTCTCAGTTCTGTCCCACCGCTCCTCTTTCTAATAAGCATAAAGCTTGTATCTGACATTTCTACCAGCAAGAAGGATAATCTGATACCCAAAAAGAGTATATCCTGAGCCCTGGTGTTTGTTAGCAGATATTTCTTTTCTTTTCTCTCTTTCTAACCGTCCTTCCCAGCCTCCTCTCTCAGCAGTCAGAACTGTACCATTCCTTGATATTTGATAAAAAACAAAATATGTGCAGCAATGCTTTTTTATTTTTAAAGTGGAAAAGTTTTATTAACATTCAAACTCCCCTCATATAAGGCCATTTAAAAACTCTTAGCAGTTTGATTATCCATTTCTTCAATTTCTACATAGTTACGATAGTGTATAACATAACTTATTTTTTCATGAATGCATCATTTCAATACAGTAGTTCTGTTGAGCATTTAGTTTCGAATCTAATACTTGAACAGTTTTCTCTTTACATAGGTTAGCAGGTCTAATTAGCACAAGATGCTCTTTATTAAGAGGTGCATGATCTGAGTGGTCACAGTTGCTGAAGTTTGGTATTTTTATGCAGCATTTTCTTTTTGCTTGGATACCAACAGAAAACTGAGTGATACTGAAATCTCATAAGCCCAAAGACATTACCTGTTGAACCATAGTCACACATGACACTATAGTATTAAAACCCTTCTGAAATTTGCACTAGTTACAGACCTTTCATATCAGAATAAGACCTCTTGGGAATAGAAATGAAAAAGATAGTTTTGAGTTGTCTGTGTGGTGCTGATAGGAGGGGAGAAATGGTAAAATACCTTGCTGCTTCTCACTAATAAAGGCAACTTGGAGAAATAACAACATACTCCTACTCATGCTTAAGTGACTTTAGCAAGGCATGAGCATTGGTTTTAGCTTATGCTAGATGACCATGGCACTGATTTTGTGTGTGAAACACAAAACATTTTCATATTATGATCTACGTCTTAATTACAAGCTATGTTGAGATTTAAAAAATGTTTTGGCTATATTTCATCCTTGATGCCTGAGTTACAGCACCGGTCTGTTATTACTTATTAGTAAAATGAAGTATCCTCCTGTATATAAGTACCAGGTAAGAGTCTGTTTTGGTAATCTGAACTAGAACATTAAAAAAAAATGACATTTCTACAGAAATCTCTAAAAGGAGTAAAAAATCAAATTATATACCTAAATTAACGTTTTAAAGGCAAATAAACCCATCATCTAATGAGTCATATGGTTCTTGCTACGTTGCAGTCCTGTTCACCTTTAGGCACACAGCAATGTTCTGATATCCCTCCTTTGTGCATGTACTTTAAAATACCCTTACTAAGTCCTTACAGAAGATCAAGTAACTGATATATAAAAGAGGAGCTGATGAATAGTATTTCTTATTATTTTCAAAACTTTCTATCAAGTTTCCACAACAAAAATAAATATAAAGATATCTACTTGTTTTGTCCTGAATAGGGTAGTCATTCTTTTTTCACTGTGTCTATCTAAGGTGTATAATGTAGTCAGAGTACTAATTCTGAGGTTCAATGGCATAGAGAACTATCACGTACACGACACACAGGAATCTGTCTCACAATGTGGGTTTTACTAGTTTACACAGAGGAAGAAAGAGATTGGGGATAAATGAATTAATTCTGAAGCAAAGGACAATATGCTTCTAAGCGATCAAGAACCAGTCGATGATAAAGTCAGAAACTCTGTACAGCTGTGAAGGCAGTTGATATAATAATCACCAGTAAGCTCTCACTAAGGTTTGTTATGTTCTAGGTCATATCCTCTGTGTCTTGGTACAAAAATGAATGCAGATTAGTACCTACTTTCAACCTATTCTGCTATCTGTTCCTAATGCCTAAGGAAGGTGTCCTTAAGGGACTGCAGTCCTAGAAGGCCCAGGTGCTTGCTTTTTGAGGTAATACTGTTCTTCTTTGAGATAACTATTACTATAGGTTAGTTAAGTATTTATACAGTGAACACAAGTACACACTGTGTAAGAAGTATAACTGTAGCTGTCAGATGTGCTTATCAGAACTAGGAGTACTTGCTACTCTAATTGGAGAACTGGGGAGAAACTGATGGATGGGTCAGAAGGAAGATGGGCTTACCAGCATGTTGAGCACTGTGTTTGTTGAGCTGGGTCCACAAAAATGTGTCCAGGGATAAAGTTTAAGAGGTCAAACCATTTTTATTATGTGGTAGAACATTGTGCAGGTGTATATGGGGAGATTTCAGTGTACCTTTTCTAAATACACAAGAGAGGATTTGGCTAAGGCAAATGATAAGAAAATGGTGACTGGGAGAAGGGTCAAAGTCTCTACTGCGTATTAGCAGTGTGAATAGGCAATTTATTAAATTTTACTTTGCATTTGTGTTTTTAGGCTCATATCTGGCCTGCTTTTATAATGAGATCAATGGGTATAGCATGAACAAATGGACTTTTAAAACTTTAAAGTACAATGGAAATGCTAAATTATACACTTTGATCTAGCAAGGGTGATCAAAATAGGAAATGTAGGAATCATCATAGACTTTTGCCTACAAAACTGGTGATCAGAAGGGGAGAGCACTAAAAACCTTATATAAATAAAAATTTTAAATGACCACAAGAATATTACACATCCTATGGGAAAAAATAGTTTCTTCAGAACAAAATCTTGGGTGTCTGCACCTGAATGAAATTTACACAAGTACCCGACCATGCAAACAGTCAAATGTAAGTGGTGCATGTACCCAGAGGAAAGAAATGCAGACACTAGTTAAAACTATTGACGCTGAGTCGTATCAAAGAGTTGATGGTATAATCTGTGAGTTAAAATCCATAAAAATAACTAAGATTAAGATAGTATTGGTGTTTCAACACTATCGGAACACGATGTGAGGAGCAGCTATCCTTCAAATCTTGAAAGGTGTGCTGAGACAAAAAGATGATGTTCTCTTTTACCCAGGTGGTCATTATGCTCAGAGTATGTACCGAATATCCACAGAGCAAGAAAGAGATGGCAAAGCCAGTTCCCCGCATATCTTTTCCTGTCCTCCCTCGAGCAGGTTGGGGCGGCAGAGGTAGATTACGCGGATTTTATCTGTTCAGGTGAAATGTGTACCATTTTTGTGACTTTGCCTAGTTGTCCTGGAAGTTACCTCCTTTTTACTAAGGGGAGTTTAAGAAAAGAGTGGAACGTCTAGTGCTGCTTGCCTGTAACCCTTACCTGTCAGTCTTCTGACACCTTTTATGCCCAAGAGATCGCAGGCCTACTGCGAGTCCTTAAAAGCAAGGCCACTAGTCTATACTTAGTTTAAACTACATCTAGGGCCTGGAGGTTTTTATTTTTATTTATTTTCTCTTTTGCGGTACTGGGGATTGAAGGTGTCATGTGTACTGTACCACTGAGCTCCATCCCTAGGCCCTGGAAGTCTCTAATGAATGAATCAGTCAATCATGGGACATTTTTAAGCATTTCTTCTGTACTTAGGGGTTGTGCTTGCCTTTGGTGCGAGTACAGTTACCTAGCTTCTTACTAAAGTACCTACTTGCTTAATAATCAAGTTTCTTTATCAATACATTATTATTTGATTTTAGGTAGTGATATCAAAGTCATATTACTCAACAAGCCTTATTATTAAATCACTTTGGTACCTTTTGCTTTTGGTTGCAATCACTTAGACCTCCCTCTTTTGTCAGTAACAATAACTTCTAGTGAATAGTGGAGAATAACAAACATCCCATAGGCCAGACCATTTACTTTCGCATAACAGTGTAATGACTTTAAATTATGTCTGTGTGGCAAGTAGAGAGTGAAGTCCAAATACCTGACTAAATTATACATAACTGAGAGGTATGACAGCTTAAGGAAGTGCAGTTATACTGTCAAATAAGGGCATTTTAATTCACAGAAGCTGTAATTTCCTTATGTCTACATCATTCTGCTTTTTATTGTTTAAATAAGGCCCTATTTTCCAGAGCTCATGTACTGGCCTGTGAAGCAATGTAATCATATATCCTTAGACTGGGACCCATTTATCTCAGTGCCCTAACAGTTTCCTGATAGTGTTCTGTTTAGAAGGAGTATGAGACAAGGGGATATTTGATATACCCCCCAAAAAACTGACACAGAATTACTGTGACTAACAGAGCAATCTTATAGCACTTTCACCGCTAGAAGAGTGGTGCCAGATTAAAAAATAAAAGAGGTACAACAATTTCTCCTGGGTTATGTAATAAATATTAATTGATCATCTACTATGTAGGAAGCATTGTGTTGTGCTCTGGGAATTCATTGGTGAACAAAATACTCTGTTCTCCGAGAGCTAATACCCTAGCAGCAAAAGTAATAAGCATAAATAACTAGATTACCTAATACTGAGGAAACTGGATGTTAAGGAACCCCAGAGCAGGGTGCTGGTCATGGAGACAACCAGCGTGAATTATGTTTCAAATACAGTGGTGATGGCAGGCTGCGCCGGGATGGTCACGACCGGTCTTGATGGCAGGCTGCGCCGGGATGGTCACGACCGGTGGTGATGGCAGGCTGCGCCGGGATGGTCACGACCGGTGGTGATGGCAGGCTGCGCCGGGATGGTCACGACCGGTGGTGATGGCAGGCTGCGCCGGGATGGTCACGACCGGTGGTGATGGCAGGCTGCGCCGGGATGGTCACGACCGGTCTTGATGGCAGGCTGCGCCGGGATGGTCACGACCGGTGGTGATGGCAGGCTGCGCCGGGATGGTCACGACCGCACAAGGAGATGAAAGGGAGTGTACTGGTGCCCTAAGGCTGACATAACGAAGCACCACAACTAAGAGAGTTAAGACAATGAGAATTGAAGTGTCTGTTAGCCCTGGAAGCTTGAAGTCTGACATGAAGCCGTTGACAAGGCTTTGCTCCCACAGATCGCTCCAGGGAAGAGAGCGTCCTTGCTTGTCCTGAGTTTCCCGCGGTTGCCACAGTCCTGGGTAATCGTCAGCTCCCATCTCTACCTCTGTCTCCTCGCATGGCCTTCTTCCCTGTGTGTGTTTTTGGGTGTTCTTCACTTTTTCTTTTTAAAGAAATAGGTCATATTGGATTAAGGCCTACTCTAAGGACTTCTCCTGGACTTGATTACAAAATCTCCATTTCCAAATAAGGCCACATTCATAGGTAGTAGGTCCAGGGAATCAGGACTTCATCATATCCTTGAGGGGTACACGATTCAAGACTTTAATGATGAAGTAAGGAGCCGTGTAGGCATAAGTTCCTGATAGAGCCCAGGGACCAGTTTAAAAATCCCAAGAAAGAAGCACAGCTGGCAACTGAGAAACACCAAGGAGGCCACATTTCTGTGCAGAGTGCATGGGGAGGGAGCTGGACGAGATGCTGTCAGAGGAGAGCCAGGGCACGTCCTGCCGGGCCTTCAGGAGCTTTGCTTTCTGACATCAGATGAAAAGGAGCTGTGGGGGTTTGATTTACATTTGCAAAATGCACACTGACAATTGTGTTAAAAAATAGATTTCAGAGGCAAAGAAGGATGCAAAGGAACTGATCAGAAGCGTATGGTAATACTCCAGGTGAATGAGGGTGGCGGCTTGGACGAGGGCGGTGGGAGCGGGTGGGTTCTAGGCAGATATTAACAATGAGGCGAGGGTTTTCCTGACAGCTTGGGTGTAGGGAAGAATCAAGGCTGACGGGAGGCTCCCCCAAGGGCAGTGAGATCTTTGGCATGCCTTTCTAATACCAGGGCGGAGATGCTGGATAGTCACCTGTGGATAAAAGGCTGGGAGCAGGGGAAAGATATGGCGGAAGGGCTGCCTCCCTTCAGAGAGTGTCCGTGCAGAGTAGGAAAAGGAGCCACTCTGCAGCCGCAAAGCTTGAGCCCAGGCTTGTGAAGCCCTGCTTCTTGACAGGAGCCTTCACACAGTGCCAGCTCTGATTACACCGTTAGTGGGCAGTGTTGCCCTCGAAGGCCCTTCCTTCTGCCCTTCTCTGTAGGGAGCTGGGTCCTGCTGTTTCATTCCCCCAGTCAGAATGACTTTGGACAGGTGTGGGGAGGGTAGGAAATAAAGGCAGGGGAAGCAAAAGACTGCTCCTAGGTTATTTTTCCTAGGCAGGCAGGGGTTCTTTTCTGGTTTGGCTCTGCCAAGTAGGGAGAGGTTCCTGGGGGAAACCAGGCCACCCCTCCTCCTCCATAGCTCAGAGTATGCTCCAAACATGCAAATCATTTCATTGTTTGCACCTGCCAGTGAGACACAGCATTTCATTTCTGGTCATGTGCTGCATACTGACATTTTAATTAACTATGGACTACAGGGGTGAAAGTGGTCTCATAAATTGCAGTGGAAGTGGAAAATTACTATTGCCTAGTGATGTAACATGGTGGTATAATACATTACTTATGTGTTTGTGGGGGTGCTTCTGTGCTGCCACTCATATAAAAGCATAACACTATTAAGTACAGTGCAGAATAATTGATAATGATAGTGAATAACTACTTATATTTGTGTATTTTTATACTATACCTTTAATTGTTATTTATTGTACTGGTACTTAAAAAAGAAATACAACTATAAAACTATGTTGGGTTATGCCATACACGTTGTGTTTACCATGTGTCTTGATCATATCAGAGACTATATTGAGTGACTGATGTATTATTTAGGAAGTTCTTTCTATGATATGCACATAAGGACAAAGTTGCCTAAGGATGTGCTTCTCAGGACATAGCCATGTCTTTAAGTGATGCATGTGTATACACTCATTTTTAATTTATGCCTGAGAGATGCTCAGTGGTTATTTACTAAATCTTTGGATTATAAAATTTTGATGATAAAAATGAATCTAGTACATTTCAAGGCTTACTGAAGACTGATTCAGTGTTCTGCTAAGGAGTGAGGAATCCCTTCACACAAGGAATTTATGCAAAGTCTGTTCTGTGCATCCTCACAGGCTTGTTTGATTTAACTCAAACTTCAAAAAGGGATCTTTACTGGGATTGTGCTACCCACAGCATTGTGCGAGCTTTTCATGCCTGCCAATTGCCCTTCTTTTGGCATGTCAGTGAAAAATAGCCATTAATTTACTCTTTTCATTTTGAGTTAATTTTGTTACTGGTTTTCTAATTGAAGCTGCAGTATAGAGTGAGTGATACATCAAATAGAAATATTTGGGGCCCAATTTTCCAACAACTAAACTTGGAAACTCTCAAGCATTGGGGCTTAAGTACAAGTGTGAATTATCCAGCACTGCTCAGGCGTCCACATACTGACGCACCTAGCACAACTGTTCCTCCCAAAGTTCCCCTGGTTTGTGGCACTACGTGGGGTGCAGAGGTGAAGTGTCCCAGTACTTCCTGCTCTGTCCAGAGGCTGTCTTTCTGCACTCTCTTCCTCCATGGCTCCTTTCTGCCTTCCTTTTCTCATCTCCAACTGAATACTGAGGAGACAGACATTAGCCTCAACTCAGAGGCATACTTGGAAACACAGTGGGATGGCAGAGAAAGTCCTGTCTGGATTGAGCATCAGAGATGTCAATAGATTTCTGTTGGATTGTTAGAAAGAACAAAATAATAGCTAATTATTTATTGCCTGCAAAACTGGAAACTTAATTTCATATCTGGATAGTGATGGGGGAAATTAGCTTAAATTACCAGGTGGCTCAGAGGGACCCCCTCCCTTATTTTCAGAAATGCTTTCTATGTTATTTAGCTCAATTTTATTTCTACGAGTGTTTATTCAGTGATTTCTTGAATCAGGCAGTGGCCTGGGCAGGGTTCTCTCTCTACTCCACTTTGGGAGAGTTGGCCCAGTGAGTCAAGGCCAGGCAGAGCTGCCTTCATGCTGGTTGTGTTGTCTCAGTAGAGCTGGGAGGGCAACTGATGATGAGCTCAGAACAAGGCCAGATACTGGGCTGAGAAGAGAGAGGAGAGGTGTTCTTAGTGAAGTATAGCACTGAGCTTTGCTTCATTTCCTTTGATGAAGCAGATGTTGCTCTAGTTGATACAAGCAAATGAATATTATTAGGGAAAAGATTTCCTTTCTTCCTCTGTGCTATGAGAGGAGTAGGCATTGTCAGCATAAATTTGACACAGGCTGAGAATATTTCCTGGTGTTTAGAGCAACATCACATCACATCTAAAACATCTTCATTATTATGCAGGTGGAGATCTGCTGGTGTAATGAAAGATGAAAGACAGAATTTTTGTGGCTCGATTCTTTTTCCTGGGTTGTGCTTGAACTGCTTTCTTCAAGTGTTGTTTTTAATGGCAGTCTGAAAGACACTGTAGCAGCTGTGGAAATATGTTGTTGAAAGGAAGAAAGAAAAATTTTGGCTTTTCAGCAGACGTGCTAAGACTACCATGTGGCTATGAACCGGCTGGGCCAGTGTCTACTGGGAATGGTGGATAGCCCCAAAATTCTCATATGAGATAGTAATAAAAATGAAGGAAATGTATTAATCATCATTCCACTACCATTAAATGCAAGTGTAATGAAGATTTAGGTTATCACTAGATTTAATTTAATTGGGAGAACCACAGGGCAAAGTTATTAATCATTAGTTATAGAATGTTTTACAGTATTTAAAGTGAAACACTTTGGCAATACTTTAGCAAAACCCTGGTTGGAGCAATTCAATCTTCCCACACTTATATTCTGTTTCATAACACATTCCCTGGTTTTTAAGAACATGACAGCATAGGCATCACCATTACTTTTTGTGCAGAAACACTTGTTGCCAAATGTATTGGGTGGAAATCAAGTTGAGCAGTGTACAGTTATGGAGGTGACTTTTAGTTTTGAAGGAAAACTCTGTCCAGATCCTTGGATATGTGATGAAAGGAATTCACTAGTGAGGGATGGGAGAGAAAAAAGGGACAAAAGAGAAAAGAAAGCATCTTTTATTGAAGAATCAAAATTTATCTTCCTTATTGGAGCAGGTGATGGAAAGTGGCTTTTGTGTTTATTTTTAAATTGTGGGAACTGTGTAAGAAACACATCCATTATTAAAAAGGTATCTTGCTCCAACTGTCAAAAAAGATCATATATCCTTTTTTAAAGATATGATAGAAATCTAAGGTTAGTTTAATGTCTTCTCATGTGTTGAGGTTTACATCTAGGTGCCCTCCCCAAAGCTTCATAAGATCATAGGCAGGGCTTTGGGAATGTGACTGGATTCTGGGGTGTTTTGGCACATGTGTTAGAAGGCGGGTCGCTGGGGCATTACTTAGAGCAGAGTATATATCCCTTTACTTTCTGCTTCCTGGATGCACAAGGTGAGCCGCTGTTCCTCTTCCATGCCCCCGTGCCATGCTGTCCTTGCTTGGAGGCAGTCAACTACGGGCTGAATTATGAGCCAAAACAAACTTCTCCCCCTTTAAGCTGCAGTTTTCAGGTACAGTGTCCCCAGCATGAGGAAAGTGGAGACTGAGAAGAGGGCGAAAGGGATTGAAGGGTCTGTTTCTTCCTAGTCAGTAAGAGGATCTTGGCTTCTCGGTTGGGAAGATCACTAATAATTTATAAATCATCAGAATTGAAAACCAGAGAGATGTGGTCTTTAAAAGCCAAGGTTTGCACAGGAGCCACCAGATGGGATGACCACTGCCCCAGCCTGCTGTGGCTGACAGCAATCCCTTTAAAGCCATCCATGGGTCAAGATGTAGGTAAAGGGCTAAACAGTCCTCGGACCTTGTACCTTGTTCTCATTCTCCTCTGTGAAAGTGGGCCTTGGAAGGCTTTCAGAATTCTTCCGTAGAGATTTGTTTCAATGACAATGCACAATTCAGGGGGACTCTGGATGACCACTGCCAGTACACAGGCAAATATATGGGGGTGTGGTCCACAGAATCTCAATGAGACAAATCCGTACAGTTCGCTGCAGCTCAGTAATGGTGAGGACAGCACACTGTTGGTGTCTCAAACATAACACAGGGCTGCCTTACACATACACGCTGAATTCCCCCAACCTAGTGGAGTGGGAGCAACTAAATGACTCCTTAGTGCCTTGGAGGGATGTGGGAACAGCTCCGAGACAGCAAGCTCTCAGATGACTTTTATGTTGGTTATGAAGGACAGGACCTGCGAGGTGGCCCACATTAGAGTAAATGGCCAAGGCTGGGTAACACACAGTCCATTGTGGCAATGTCATTTAAGTTCTGTGGAGTGACTAACATATCTATGGGGGAAGAGTCTTCTTGAGCACAACCTGGGAGCATGGTATAGCAGCTAAGGTAAATGCTAACACAGAGAGAGTCTGGGGAAGGCTATACACAATGTGTAAGTCTTAAATTATTTAAAAATTAAGAGAAAGCACAAAATGAAAATAAAGTATGTAGAGAGGTCTAGATCCTGTCAAAGATCTGGAGAATATAATATATTCAAACAGAATAGCCTCACATTACTGAATTAGTAATAGCTGGAGGCTCACCTCTTCACCTCTGAAAAGACAGAAAGAAAAACATACTTAAAGAATCGTGAGGGCACATGGTGGCAAGAACTGACAAAGACTGTTAATTTATTTAAACTGAAGTTAACAAAATTTGAAGTGAGTGGCCTGAAGCAGTTCCCAGTTTGTAGAAGAACGAGGTTTGAAAAATTCGAGCTTTTGCATGAGTTAGTTAGGTGGCAAAATGCCTGAGTTTACCGGAAGCATTTATTTCAAATTAAACTTAATGCCTTTATTTATTATTTTGTTCATTGGTGGAGTGTATATTAAGCCATGGGTACTTGTAGTAGGAGCAGCAACGAGCAGGACTAGGTGGTAGCTATGAACATATATGTCAAGGGTATTTGTGAATCTTTAGGAATGGCAGATACACATGAATACCATCATGGAATGACAAAATATAATACTAACTATAATAATAATGATACAAAATATGTAAGTAAGGATAACCTCGAAAAAAAATAAAGCTTGTTTTTATTTGAGGGCCAGGAATGGTACTGTGCAGAAGATGGCATTTTAGGTTATTTTGAAGATCAGTAATACTTAAGTAGATAATGTTGGGAAGTTAAGGATGGACTTTCTGGAAAGACTACCAGGTGTGGTCAACAAATGAGTGAATATTACAAAGTTTATTACAGTAGAAGACACACTGCCATCATCACCCCCTCAATATAGCCACCCTTGTTTAGAATGCACACATCCCACTGTTCTTTCCCATTTTGGAAGCAGTTCTGGAAGTCTTCTTTCATGAGTATCTTTAGTCTCTCTCTCATGGCTGCCCTGGTGTCTTGAATCAATTCAAAATATTTACCTTTCCTTGCCCTTTTGACCATGCCTGACCTGGCGAGTAAGGTGGATGAGGATACCCTGCAATGTTCTTATGAGCTTGCCTTTCCTTTGAATGGCACCCAGCCGCACCATTCACTGTGCTTTTGATAAAGCCTCCTAGAGGCACCCAAAGAGAGGACATCCAACACTGCTTCAGAAAGTGGCCAGAATGATGGGAGAAAATGTGTTTAGAGCCAGGGGGATATTTTGAGGGAGTTGTGGCAATGTGTCTCTTACTGTGTATCTTGGTCACCTCTTGTACGCACTAAAGCACAGGCAAGGTGTGAGCAAGGAGTCCTGGATGGATGGAACACTCTTCACAAGGCTCCTCTGGGTCCAGTTGCTGCTACAGTGGAATGAGTCTCAAACTGGAACACGTGCTGGAGGTCTCTGAGTCATTAAAGAAGTTATATGTTTCCCTCGGGAGTATATTTTGATATTGCTTTTCATATTAACATCTAATATAACACTCCTTACACCCTTACCAGCTAAATTATTATTTCACACTCCTTCCTCCTTCTGCCTCCTCACACATCTGACCAGTCATCACATTCTATGAGATTTACCTTTAAGTATTTATCAAACATTTCCATTTTTCTGTCCTCGTCATTAACGCTTCAAGCTATCATCTTTTACTTGAAGCATTTCAACAGCCATATAAATAGATCTGATGCTCCCATTTCTTGCCCCTCCGACATACTTTAAAAAGTATAATCTGACCAAGTTGCCCCCACACTTAACATCCATCAGTTTCTTCCCATTGCCCTTCATTAGAATTAAAAAATCTTCAACAAAAGCAAATCTCTGCACGATCTGGCTCCTCCCTGCCCTACACATTCATTCCTTGCCACCTGCCTGTTACTCTGTGGTCCAGCATAGGGGACAGCTTTTCTCCTCAACCCTTCTTTGGGACAGACCAACTCTCTGTTCAGCTGCTGCTGCACATCTCAGCTCATATGTACCTTCTCAGAAGCCCCTCTCCCGGATTCGACTGGTCCGTCCCGTCAGGTATCCCGCCGGAACCCTCCGCATCTCCTTTGCATGTGTGTAATTATTCTTTGGATTTGTCCTTCCCACTGTCTTGTGTACTCCATAGAGTAGTCTGCCTGTCTTCTCTTCCCAGCACCCAGTATGGCTCTCAGTACACAGTAGACGATACAGATAACTTTATGGAGTGATCAACTCCATCTCTTCCCCTATTGCTTTGTATTGCATCCTTTTTATATATGAAAATCGTTATTTCCACATGTTTCTGGGCTACCTTTAGCCTCTTGTGATTCTCTCTCTCTCCCCCTCCCTCCTTCCTCCATCTTTCCCTCTCT
>PVLD010000569.1:252621-269720 GCA_004027595.1 Dinomys branickii | reverse complement strand
GCTGCTTTGATGTCTCTTGCTGGGCTGAGCTTCTTCCCGATTCAGGAAAAACCGGTTAGAGCGCGCACTTAACTCACCCTGTGATCGTGCAGACAGGAGTGCCGTTCAGATGTTTTTCCCTGGATGGAGATTTTCCCCGACTCAGAAATCCCGCCGGCCGGTCGCTGTTGCTCCAGTTCGTGCAGCGCTGGCTGCGGGGGTGGGGTTCTGAGCGGGATCCCAGAGCGCTGCCCAGTTTGGTGCAGTTTGTCCCAGTAGCGCGTTCTCTGTCGGGTTCAGGAGCTGAAGCCGTTCTTCCCTCCGCACTCGCTCTCTTGGCTGGTCGTCTTCTTCCTGGAAGTCCTTATTTCTGTCTTCATATTGCTATATTTCATTGTTTGGGTGGTAATCCTCTGGGAGGTTCTCTCTCTGCTGCCTACCCGGTCGCCATCTTCCCGGAAGTCTGTAAATTTCTTTTCTAATCCACAAAGTGGGAAGGATACTCCTGCCCTGCACATGATGCAAGATTACTGGGAGGAGCATCTGCTTTATTCCTGGAAGTTCCTCTTTATTAGGACTGAGAGCTCTAGGTCAGGACAGGTCTTGGGAGTCAGAAGATAAGGCTTGGAATCTGGAGTCACACCCCACCTCCACTTAGAGACACAGTAAAGACCAAAAGTGGCAGCCTACTTAAATGAATGCAAACTTATGAGGGCCTTCAGGGCCCCAGGAGATAGTCCTCCCTGGAATGTCCACTCCCTGAGGAGGCGACTTCAACTGGTTACTGCTGTATCCCCAGAACTCAGAATGCTGGGCGCACACTAGATGCTTAGTGTGAATGAATGTTGGCTGCATGACCTGACTCCTTCCCGCCTCTCTTAATGACTTCCCCTTGATTTCTGATCTTCTGTATTTCTCTGCACCTGTTTCTGCTCCTCAAACATGCCAAGCCCCAGGCACGCCAGTATGGCAAAGTAGGGGGTCTGGCTCCGACTTCCTCCTTGCTTCAGCGCCAGTGGGACTGGCACAGAGAAATCACGTAAGGGATAAATGCAGGATTGAACATGCAAGGCCTCTGTGCTACTCCTTAGGAAGGAGAGATCATGGTGATTTGTATGCTACCTCCAACAGGACTTGCAGAGCTTGACACACAGTAGGTACATGATGAGCGCCTAGGGAATGCACAAGTATGGAAGGAACCGCTCTCCTTAAATGGTGCTCTAGCAATCTCCCCAGGCATCTCCCCAGGGTTTTCCTCTCCAAGACAGAAGGAGGCTTTGTACCAAGGCAGACAATTGTAATTATCATTGAAGGTAGCCTGTACTGCATAATTAAATCAAGCCTGAAGAAGATACAATGAAAAGGCCTCATGCCTTCGAGATCTGGTTTTCATTTTCTACAAGACGGCCGAAACCCAGTAATTTTCACTCGTCACATTGTCCATTAGAAGGACTGAATGTCTTAATTAAATGAACATCAAAGAGAACAACCAATTTATAAAATTTTGTCTCCTATTCATTCATTTTCCTACCTTCCAGAGCTTGAGAAATACCACTGGATCTCCCTGCTGCTAGATCAATCCCTGTGATTATCCCATCAGAGCAGAAGTCCCGCCCCTTCTGGCTCTGTGTGGGAAGAACTGAGCTGCCCGTCCCGTGGACTCTCTTTGTCCTGTGGGCCACCTCTTCAGCACCCTTTCTGCTCTGCATGGAGCTGCCAAGAGCTGCTGCACCAAAGTACAGAGATCGGACAGGGACAGTTCTCTGCACTCCCTGGATTGCACGTGGCTGCCTCAAGCCCCAGCCCTGTGACTGGGTGACCTTTGGACAATGGAAATGGAAGGAACATTTGGCATGGGAAAGTCTTTGGAGCCAGGTGGTCTAGGCTGTGAAACCTGGCTCAGTGCATGCCAGCACTGTGATCCTGAGGGTGGCTACTCAGTTCTCTTTTCCTCCTAACCTGCAAGCCCCTCACCACAAAGGATAGCATTTCAGGGAGGTTTCAGAGCACAACCTCAGTGAGCCTGTTTCCGTTATACATCTCATAGATCACAGAGACACTGTGAAGACCAAAAGAGGCAGCCTATTTAAATGAATATAAACTTACTACAGCCTTCAGGGCCCCAGGAGACTGTCCTCCCTGGAATGTCCACTCCCTGAGGCAGAGACTTCAACTGTTCACTTCTGTATCCCCAGGACTTAGAATGCTGGACACACACTAGATGCTTAGTGTGAATAAATGTTGGTTGCACGACTTGACTCCTTCCCGCCTCTCTTAATGAGTTCCCCTTGAGCTCTGATCTCCTGCATTTCTCTGCATCTGTTTCTTTCCCCTGACAAGCCAAGCTCAGTCTGTGCTGGGGGATGCTCACACTCGCTGTCCCCTTTGCAGGGCATGCTTTTCCCTGCAATGCCAATATGGCTAGCTCCTTTCATCATTCACAGCGCAAGGGCTACCACGTTGCCGAGGGCTTCCCTGATCATTTTTTCTAAAACAGGTCCTGCCTTCTCTATGGCAGTATCTCGCTGCACTGTCTTCGTTACACCCACTATGCTGTTTCCGTGCTTACTGTGGTCTATCTCCTCCTGTTACAATATAAGCTCAATGAGGACAGAGGGACAAAGACCTTGTCTGCATCCTTGGTGCCTAGAGGAGAACCCAGCATAGAGAAGGTACTCAGTAATGTCCACTGAATCAATGAACAGATATATAAGTAAATAGTAGATATTTTTGGGGGTGTCATACTAGGGGTTGAATCCAGGGCCTCATGCATGCAAGACAAGTGCTCTATCCCTGAGTTACACACCGAGCCCTTTTGTTGATTTTTCAGACATAATTGGGAGTAATTAATTCCACCTGTTTTATTTATTGCAAAACTCCACCCCTCCAAAGAAAGGGAATGCTCACTAATATTTACAGAGTACCTGTCAGGCACCAACATCAGCACGTAACTGGTTTTTTGGAGGTAGGGATGATTATTGTCATTTTGCAATGGTGCTAAGGAGGCTCAGAGAAGATAAATAACTTGCCTAACATTACACACTTAGTAAGGAATACAGATTCTAAGTCAGGTCTGTCTGACCTTAGCGAGTGTGTGTGTGTGTGTGTGTGTGTGTGTGTACGTGTGTGTGTGTGTGTGTGTGTGTGTGTGTGTGTTTAAGCTTTCCATAAAAATGATAAGTGTTCCCAGTCAGAGCCTTTGTGTGCATCATTGTGTCAAATACAAAGAAATCCTGTTTGGAAGCCTCCAGTGGGTCAAGAAGACTGATGGTTCTCCCTTTGAGATGCTTTGTTTGGCTGCTGCAGCAGCTGACGTTGTAGCAATGCCAAGCTCCTACTGCAGGGCAGCGGGGAGAGGAGAGAGACAGCCAGACGACTGGATCTCCATTAGTTCCTTCGACTAGCTGTCTTTGCTCTAGTTTTCCAAAGCATCTTTGGAATACAGTGAAAGAAAACACATAAAAGATTCTATAGTTGCTGTGAACTTGGCTCTCAGAAGAGGTCCACTAAAGGGTATCTTCACATGCACTGCAAGGCTTTCTTCTGCATGCCTGATACTCCATCCTGAACCACTTGCTATGTGCAGCTAGTGAGGAAAATGCCAAATTGCCTCTTTGATACTAAACTTGTGTTGATCTTAACTTTTTGGTTGTAAAGTAAAAATTGATTCTCACCTGTGATCGTTTCAAATGATACCCTCACCGACGAGGGAAGTGGATGTTATCATCTGTGAATAATTAGAGCTCACAGTCTGTGCCCCTGGCAGTTCCTTTGGCCCTAGATCAGGGGAGTGGAGGGCATTATTGTATCACTGGCTACTCTAAAACCATGTCAGAGTCAGGGCCCGCTTTTACTTCTTCAGTAAAAATTTACACTTGATACCCACTTCATATAAAATTAAGCTCTTACAGTGAATTCTAACCTTGAGGATCCCCAAGATCTGATCCTCCCTCGCACTGTAGATCTTGTCTCACTGATGCTGTACTGAGGCAGTGCATCTGGTGGGAAGTGCTTAGGATTCAGGAAGATGTGGGTTTGAATCCTGGCTCTGCCACTTATGTGTAATAGGGCACAGAGCCAGTGAGTCTCTACACTAGTTATTGTGCCCACCCCCAATCCATTCTCTGCTCTTCTCTATGCCCAGGGAGGTCAGCCCGTGCAGCCTGTGTCCCTCGGCACCTGTGCGGGCTCCCTTCTGCTAGATTAAGTCCATGCAGGGGTGTACACTGGCAGGAGGCTAGAGCTCAGGGTGAGCTTTCCCTGTGTTTCCTTTGGTGCTATCCTATCTCCCTCAGCAGCTGCAGCTTCTACTGAGTGGGTTCTTCTTGCAGGCTGTCAGTAATGGCAGCCTATCCTGTCTCATCATGACCACCAGCCTGAGAGTGGGTACTGCTCTTCTGTCTTTAGTGCCCAGGTGCCTCAGCAGCCTTCTTTGGTTCCGTACTCCTGTATCTCTACACCATATCTTTATTTACTTTTGTTGAACATCTATCTGAGGGGACAGTGTTTATTTTGTTTTCTTTTTTTCCTTTCTGTACTTTTTGTCATTTAGTTTGCATGGTTTCTGATAAGAAATCAGCCATAATTCTTATCTTTGTTCCTCTTATAAAAAGGCTTCTTCTCCTTTTTCTGATTGCTTTCAAGATTTTCCTTCTTTGTTTTGTATTTGGTGGTTTGAATATGACATGGCTAGGAACGTGTGTTTGTGCATAGTCTGCTTGGTGTTTTCTGAGTTTTTTGGAATATGGAAGCATTATTAATTACGAACAACTCATGGCTACTATTTCCTCAAGTATTTCTTCTGCTTGTTTTTTCTCTCTTCTTGTGGAATTCCAGTTATATGTATGTTAGTCCATAGGATTCACAGCTCTTGAATGTGCTGGTCTGTATTTCTTCTCTTTGTGTTTCTGCTCGGGTAACTTCTCTCCACCTATCTTCTTTCGGGCTGTGTCACCAGGAGCGATGAGCCCATGTACAGCACTTTGCATCTTTGTAACTGCTTAGCATTTCTAGTGTTTTCGTTTGATTCTTTCTCACAGGTGCCATCTCTTGGCTTAAATTATCCATCTGATCTTGCACACTGTTCACCTTTTCCATTAGAGCTTTTAATATAATTATAGTTATTTAAATTCCTGAAAGATAGTTCCAACATCTGTGTCACACCTGAAGGTGCCTCTGATGATCCCACTTTTGCTTTTTCTTGCCTTTTGTGTGTTCAGCTGAAAGTGTGACATGTTGTGTAGCACAGCGGAGACTGAGGTGATAGTTTATGCCTGGAAATGGCTATGGGTTTCCTGTTTCTTTTTTCTCTGCAGTACTGGGGAATGAACCAGAGGTGCTCTAGCACTAGGCTATATCCCCAAACTTTTTCATTTTTTTTTTCCTCTTACGGGTGGGATAAAAAGTAAACTTTACCACCATGTGCCCTGGATGCTGGCTTTGGAGCTACAGGACTTACTGTCATTTTTTGTTTTGAGACAAGGTCTTAGTAAGTTGCCCAAGTGGGCCTCAAGCTTGAGATCCTCCTGCCTTAGCCTCTCTAGTAGCTAGGATACAGGTGTGCAACTCTGTGCCTAATGGGTGAGTTTCCTTCTGTTGGGACACTAGTGAGGGGTTTTGTATTAATTTAGTTAGGATTTGGGTTAACTTGAAAGTTAGGAAAGTTAGCTGTTTCTATGGTTACCCTCTGTGCCATCCAGGCTAAAAGTTCCTCTAGCAATTCCTTGTGTTTAGGGTAAGATGCTGGTTTGCCAGAGATTTTCCTTTTTGCTCCGTGTCTACTCCAATCTCAGTTCAGGTCCTCCCTCTGCCGTGTCTCAGAGAGGGTGTCTTCCCATGCTCTGGTCCCCCCACCCCGCCCCTCCGTTTATCCCATAGAATTCTGCCCCTTGTGTTGCTTTGCTCTTCAGCTGTCTGGCGAGGGGAGGGGGAGTTCTCTGTGCTCCTGCTACTCCTGTAGCCATTCTCAGCCTTAGGTACCTGAGTCCCTGAGCACCAGGACTGTGCTCTCCAGTGTGCCTGCCCCTTCCCAGAGGTGCTTCTGGGCTCATTATATATTCCTGCTCCTCTCCCAGCAGTAGTTATTTTTCCCCACTTTCTTCCCTCATTCAGCTAAGTGAGTTCACACTGTGTCTAAGGACACTAGTTGCCCTTTTCTTTGCAGATGAAAGCCTCTACTGCTTAGCGAGAGGGTGGCAGGGACTGGGCGGAGCAGGCAGGTGTCTGCGCTTCCCTCTCAGTACCTGTCGCACTCCCACCCTGAGTCTGCTCCAAGGGATGTTTGCTTAAAGCTTTCTCCACTTCTGTGTAAACTCCTGGTGAAGTGTGCAGAGAAAAATCCTGAGGATGACATGGAGACTACCCTAGTTTCTGTGGCCTCTGAGGGCTGCATGCTCTCTTGTCCAGGCACATTTCATAAGAGTGCCAGCTAAGCTCCTTTTACTGGACTCTAGTTGCATCCCCCAGGAAAATTAGAGCTCATGGACCACCTGTAAATCTGTCAATCCTTTGCGTTGGGCCAGTTGTTTACTTCTGTTACTTCAGAAGGAGTTCAAGGAACACACATCAGTTTGCCTCTTGTCATAGTAAAGTTGGGAATAATGCTCATGTTGGCTCTCATGTGCCCAAATAAAAACTGAAAGCCAAATCTCTGTATTTGAACAATTTGAGTTGGATTCTACTTCCTGCCAGAAGCATGGATAATCCTGGAGCTGGGATCTAAATGTAGCATTCTTCTTACTACAGCATAGTTCTTCATCCCTTCTTTATCTCCTTTCTCTCTTCAGTTCACATTTCACTTGTAAAGTATTTGCTGAGAACTACAAGGTAGCAAGCCCTAAGCTCAGCACAGAGAAAGAGTAGTTAATGTGTCACGGCTGTCATGGAGCACCAGGGGAGGCCAGAGCCGGAGCCACTTCACCCCGGGAAACTTTGGGAAGCTGATTGCTCATGCCCACCCAACAAGTCAGTCTGGGACACTGCCTCATGCTATGGGGCCATTTTCTTAGCCACCAAATGCTATGTAACCAGGAGCCACTTCTGAAAGCAGGGATGCCACCCCCTGAGGATGCAGTCTGCATTGCTGGCTCCTTGGAGGTTTTTACCAGCAGACCTGTGGTCCAAGGGGAGAAAAGTAACCGTGAACACTTTAAGTCAAGTTGCTCTGAAGTGTGTGATGTTTATGTTAGATGTATTATTTAATCTGTTAGGAGGATCGATAAAGTCAACTTAAAGCTTGTTTTAGTAATAACCCATGTCACAGGCAAGCCTGGGCTGATTTTTATTTTTTTTAATATTAGAACATTTGGGATTGAATCCACTAAGCTGCATCACAGAACAAAAGGCAGAAAATTCACTAAGAGCAAACTGTTAACTGGCAAACCTGTACAGATCCTAAGAAATACCATCGTGACAAATAGCACCATACCCTTACCTGTAAGGAGCCTCACAGTTTGCAAAGCAGTTACTCATTGCTAACTTAGTCTTCTGATCATCAGAATGGCCCAGCAATGGGGTAGAGTGGTGATAACTTCTATCTGGTTGAGACTTGGGTCTGGAAGACAGCTAGTCTGCCCCTAAGTCACACAGCTAAATAGCCCACAGTCCAGTGAAAATAGAAATCTGGTACCCTAGCTTTGTTCCCCTTGAGACGGACCACTTTGCTTTTGCCCAATCTGCAGGCCACCTTTCAGCCCAGCTTGGCTATTCCAGGGACCTGGCCTCTTTCCTACTCCATACTTTGATCGCTCCTACTTGACACCTGACCTCTGATTTCTACCTGTTTAATCTTTTGTTTGTTCTTTTGATTAGCTCACCTCCAGACCCTTCCTGGGTAATACCTTTCGTGTCCAAATAACATTTCTGTCATCACTGGCACTGCCACAGCATTGCTCGAGATAACAGCTGCAGCAGGAATCACTGAGCTTTCCACGGTCCATCTCACTGAAAATGTGAGCCTCTCACTATTCCAGAATAGAAACTGCATTACTCTCTATCACACAGGTGAGTCAGAAAGAGTACAGGTGCATCTAGCCAGTGCAGCTGGAGGAACACGGACGTGTGTGCTGGGTCTTCCCCACACCCGCTGTGTGATTTTGAGCTTGTTATCCAGTCTTTGTTTCTGAGTGTGTTCACAAGTAAATAAAAATGTAGATAATTCCTACCATCTGAGTTAATGACTGTGTATTTACAGTATTTATTAGTATTTATCTGTGTATCAAGCTAAGGGCTTGACACTGCAGGTGCTGTGGCAATTAAATGGGAAGAGCCTAATATACAGTACTATCCCCCACCCAAACCCCAAATGAGTTTCTCCTTCTACTTTAGGGCTTTTGTCTTCCATGTCTGCTTTTTTTTTTTTTTTTGGTGGTACTGGGGATCAAACTCAGGACCTTGCACTTGCCAGGCAAGCGCTTATTCAACTGAGGTATATCCCCAGCCCCTCCATGTCTGCTTTGTGTCAGCAAGGATCCTGTGTGCTGTGATAAAATGGGTTCTTTGGAGTTTTAAATGCTGTTTTACAATAAATTTCTTTCTTCATAAAACAGCAACTATGGCTGCATATTTTATGTAGGAAGGACAGGGAGGGATTCTTTTTGGCAGAAGTGCAGGGAAGTGTTTTAGGTTTCAGGGGTGGTGGAGAGTAACGGTGCCAGTGATGTGTAAGTACTCAGTCTGGGATCTAAGTGAGTGACCTTGGGAACTAACTGAGTACACAGACTTGCTCTGACAAAGAAACCCCTGTATTGGTTAAATAATGTATAAGAGATTTCCATTCCATTGGGTAATGGGGAAAATTGAATTATTTAGCGTATTTCCATTTCAATGAGTTAATCAAGATAATTGCTGTTTTCCTGGATCTTTGTCTTTTCTTTGCAATTAACAAGGCCCTTGTTTGGAGAAAGGAATTTAACTAGTGAACTTTGTACAAAATGCTGTGACATTTTTGGGTGCAAATTATATTTGAAAATCAATTACAGATCCTTTTCCTTTAGACTGTGACAAATTGATGCTTGATCCAGTTTGAGAAAAATGTAGGGTCCAAGGATTCAAGTTCATTTGGGCTTAAACTCAGTGGGGAGGTGTGGGAGGCAGAACTGAAAGAGCAGAGTGCTGGCCTCAGACGTGGAGCGTGGTCCCTTGTTCCATCGTGTTTTGTATAACAGCAGGCAAATGAGCCTCTCTGGGCCTCAGTTTCTATTTCTGTAAGACAGGTAATATCTCTTGTCGTCCTCAACTGTTGTGAGAATGAGCACAAAGACCAGTGCCTTTCTCATCTCCTGCACACTTACCTTTCAGTGATACAGCAGCAGTCTTTGTCATTGAGAACATGGCTAGGACCTCAGAAAAGAAGCTTTACAAGATCTAATTAGGAAAAGAAATATTTTAAGGTCCGTTCATTAAAGTGTCTCATAGAGAAAACACTTCAGATTTTATGTTTAGTTAATTCTGGTTATGATCATATTAAGCTAAGCTTGGACTTCTCTGATCACACCACTTAAGGGCCCCGCGCTGGATGAAGAAGGAAGTAGCTACTTGAGGTTCACACTCTGAAAACGGCGAGGCCACAGGGCCGCAGAGAGGAGAGTCAGCGAAACTACACCTGGTAGATACAGGAGCTAACAAAAGAATAGTTTAAAATCGCATCAGGAAGGGGCCAAGGGCTTTGTGTCCTTGCCGCCCCACTTTTGGAAGCTGTTACCATAGGATCACATAATATGCAATTGTTGTTCCACATTAATGTTCCTGACTCATAAAAAGAAAAGTTACACAGGATATGTCTGTAAAATGTCCTTGAGGAGTGGGGACTTGTCATTTATCTCATAAGAAGTTCATCTAAACAAGTTAAAATGAACATATTTTTGGAATTTGATGATGCGATCTTTGATTACATGGAAAATTTATCTGTATGGATGTTCCTTCTCACGTTGCCATGAGCCTGGACAGTGGTCACATGAAGGTGATAACACTTTATCAAGTACTTTTCATCTACCTCCTCTCCCTGTGGTACTCTGGGCAGGTGATCACTGAATCTATTTCTCAGATGTAGAAACTGAGGCTTAGAGAGATTAAGTCTGTGATGGAGCTGAGATTGAAGCTCAGCTCTTCTGACTCCTAAGCTCAAGCCTTCTGTACTATATCATTTCCTTCTTAGCAGGAATCATTTGGAATAGGAACATGCAGACTATATTATAGGTAATGGTTTCCAGGCCAAATAATGAATTGAAATGAAATAAATACAAGAATTTATATTCCATCAATCCATCTCAAATCCTACAATGTATCTAAGAAAACACAACTGCCAAATGGTCTTATCCTGATACTTACTCATAAAATGTTGTCCATCCATTTTCATTGCTTTTGGTTGCCAGAAGGCCAGAATTGCCATGGTAGGTCATGATGGCCAATTCGTGTCCCTGTGTGGTCACACTTCTTAGTGCACTGTTGGTGCCCATAGTCACCCAGTATATCTGGCCATCAGGGACCACCAGCCAGAGGGGCATCCCTGTAGAATCTCGGCGGACATTCACCATGTTGCCATTGTTGTCTGTGATGAGTGTGACATCACCGTCCCCAGTATAGGTGAAGTTGTACAGGTAGTCTCCTGTGGGCAGGCTTTGGGTGTACAGATGCTTGCCACTGGTATCAAACAGGTACAGCTCCTGGTCAATGGGTGAAGACAGCTCATACATGTTCTGGGTGTTGAGGAAAGGTTTGTTCTTCCGTATAAACCGAATTCGGATGTTCCCTAGGTCAGCCACATAGAGCTCCCCATCAGCACACACAGCCAGGGAAGAGGGGGTATTAAGCTTTGCATCCTTGGCATAACCATCATCTCCAGAGAAACAATCACAGTTGGCATCATTTTTACAGTCACAGCCACTGGGGGCCCCAGCAACCAGTGAGATCTCTCCGCTAGTGGTGACCTGCCTGATGCGGTTGATCTTTTTCTCATCAGTCTCAGCAATGTAGAGGACCCCATTGTGTGAAACAGCCAAAGCAGTGGCTGACTCCAGGGTTGCATGGATGGCCACCTTGCTGAGCAGGAAATGGTCGATGCCAGGGACCTGGCAGTGCATGGGCCTTCCCGCGACAATGCGCACCTGGTGGTTCTCAGAGATTTGCAGGACCACATTGTTGTCCAGGACATAAAGAGAGTTGTCCATTGGGTTGATGGCTAAGTCTGTGGGCCACTCCAAGCGAACCTGACAATGGAGACATCAACACTCAAATGACTGGCAAGATATCCCACACCCACTAAAACCTGCAATAGTGTCCACAAGGCTTTCACATAAAGTCTTGACTAATTCTCCTACAGCCTAGCATCAAAAATGGAGTGTCATTTCCTGATCTGAGGGAAACTATGCAATAGCTGGCACCAAGACATCTGATGGGATCTACACACTGACAAAATCTGAAGAAAGAGGTAACAGCAACAAGATATAGTAGGCAAGAGGACAAGACATTGGAGTCAGACCGGCTGGGTCCTGATCTTAGCACCACCACTTATGCCATTGGGCAAGTTACTTTGCCTCTCTGAGCCTCAGTATTTATACCTGCAAAACAGCAATGGCAACCATGCAGGGACCCCAATCCACAGGAAGTGCTCAAACCATGGCAGCTATTGTGGAGGTGGGAGGGGAAGGCAGATAGAATCTGGAGGATGGAGTAAGAGCTTTCTAAAGATTTAAAAAGACTCTTTGTGAATGCCCCCTGTGATACATGTATGAAAGATGATTTCTCGAATGTTCATGTAGTAACATGGCAGGGTACCAGGGATAAGACAAAATAACCACGGCCTCTGACTGATATGATCTAGAGCAGTGATTCTCAAAACTGGCCTTGCTTTCAAATTATCCATAGACTTCTGAGAAAATGTTGGTGTATAAATTCCACCCTGTGCCAGTGAGATCTCTGGGTGGGCTTGGGCTTTGGCATTATTTTAAAAGCTTTGAGGGCAATTCTGAAGGAGAGATAGGAATCACCACTGGATCCTTGCCCCTTAAAGGGTGAGAATCAGACCAGTAGCTTTGACATCATTTGGAGGCTGTTCAGAAATGCTGAATGGCCGGCTCACCCCAAACCTACCAGATCTGGACCTGCTTTTAAGCAAAGTCCCTGTGTGATTTCTGTGCACACTGAAGTTTAAGAAGTCCTGCTCCGCATGGTGGTTTGCAGGACCTTAGTGAACAGGTCTTCCTGGAAGGGATGAATGCAGTCGGCAGTGGCATTCAGGGGCTGTGAGGCCTGGCCCAAACACCTAGCCTCTTCTGAGTCAGGCTAGGAAAGGGGCTTGGGTCAGGGTAAGCCTCCAGTGGGCGCCTAGGGGATTGCACGTGGTAGAGTCTAGGCAAGGAATGTTCTGCTCAGTGGACAGGGAGGCTGGATTGTTAGATGTATCACCCTGGGAATGCTGGGTACTAAGGGAAACCTTTGTCACTTGAGTCCCCAAGAAGTCCAGCCACACTGCTAGTGCATTCCTCCTTCTGATTCTTCTTCAGACCTGTCTAAAGACTCATCATTTTAGGGATCCTAAGTCCCCTAAAAACCCTTCATATTGGGTCCAATTTGGAGTTTACTCAAGTAAGTATGTATCTTTAGATAAGAAGTTTCTCTTACAGGAAGTTGCTTTTATGCACCATTGTCTATGAGTGTGTTCATCAAAGCCTTTTTAACAATGGTAAAAAGCTGGATTGAACTCATATGGCCCAAACTGAGAACTGGGTAAATAAACTTTAGGGTTCACCCATAGGTTAGAATACTAAGTGTAATCCTTAACGGTGACATTCAGAGGATAAGTAAGGACACGGGGAGGTGTTTCTATGTGTTAGGTAGAAAGGAAAGATCTTAGAACTGTAAGCACAGGGTGATGCCAGTTAAGGGAAAACATGACATAATGTAGAGTATGGGTTAAGAGAAGAGTAAAAACTCGAGCGACATATACCAGAATGTCAACTATGCAAGAATCAAGGTGATTTATATTCTTCTTTGTAATTTTTAAGCTTCACAAATTTTCTATAGTATCGCATGTGGGGATTTACCAATGTAATAAGAAGCCCAATAAATTATATACAGAGGGGATGAGACCATGTCCATCCATGCCTTTTGCTCAGGGTATTCCCAGTTCTTCAGAGCAGTCAGTGCTCAGGTTCTGGGCCCTAAAGCCCTTCTGTCTCCTTATCCCCCATTTCTGTCTGTCCACACAGAGCAAGGGAGCTGCAGACACTCCGGAGCTGCCGCCTGGGCTGCCGCTCATGCTCCCCAGTGGTCTCTAGAGCACAATCGCGCCAGCTTTCAGCAGCATCAAGAACACAGTTTGCTCTAAAGTGACAGGAGAATTTTCAATTTCTTAAAACTCATTTCTTGTCAACACTGGCCGCTAAATATTTTATGCCCTCTGGTCCTGTGGCACCTTGGGGACCTGCTTGCAGAGACCTTTCTGCCTGTCATTATGATGAAAAGATGGGGCCCTGATGAGTGGGTGGATGGGGAGGGGAGCAGGAAGCCAGAGGAGAAAGAGCGGAGAGGACTACAGAAGACACGAATAGCAAGTGCTTCTCACGCTCTTGCCTTGTGCCAGTGTGCACAGAGGTGCCTGGGAGAGGAGAAGGGCCCGGCTCTCAGAGCTGCTCCTTGCTCTGCCATGCAGCCCACGTGATGCTTCTGCAGCACAGCAAGGCCAAGCTTCTTTTGCTTCATCCCCTGTTAGTGACAATCCTGCTTGGCTTAGTTCCCTATCACCAAAATGGGGAGATGAGGCCTTACCACTCTGAGGTCCTGCAGCTCTCAGATTCAAGGGTCCCAGTAGGAAGAGAGCTCCCCTCTCCTGGTCCTCCTCAGCATTCAGTGACTTCATTAAGGTGTTCTGAGCTGATGGCCTTGCTACAGAATGAAGTGCTTGCAGAAATGCACTGTCACATGAATGCTTGCATGCATGCACCACTGGCACATGGTGCAGACATTGTGTAGGATGGGGGTTGGGAAACCTGGCTGCCTGTTGCAGTTCCACAGTCGCTGGAAGTGTCTTATTAAGTTTCTTAAACACTGAACTTCTTTCACTGTATGTAGAGGCGGGGGGTGATACATACTACATAGGGTAGTTGTGGAGATCAGATAAGACAATGTATAAAGAAGCTCCTTGTAGATTTTATTTTATTTTATTTATTTATTTATTTATTTATTTATTTTTTTCCTCGTAGATTTTAAAGGGAACTAATATTTGCATCCCATGACTAGTTGCCAGTTACCATACTAGGCAATTATGTACATTAATAAATTCATTTCCACATCCCTGATGGAACCTAACACAAGTTTCTGCTTTTATAAGTGCATTTTCTTTTACTAAGCCTCAGTTTATTATTTCTAATATGTACCCCATGGGATTATTGTGACAGCTAAATAAGGTGACAAAGGTCACACTCATCTCTGTATTCTTATTTTTAATGGAGTGCCTGGCACATGGGAAGTTTTCATTTTGGCTGCTAAGTACAGAGTTGTGCTCTGCCTGTGGTGATCAGAATTGCTCAGCTGTTTGAAAAAACAGGTTGCAACATCTTTTGCTCATTTTCTGTGGATGCCACCCCCTAATCTCATTTTGGGCCTGATGTCTGTCTGTGCCCAGAGGAGCTGGTCCAGTTTGTGGTTCTCCACTTTTGCACTCTTGCCTCCCAGCTATGTCCTCTATGTGGTTTTCCTCCCTGGTCCCCAGGGAACAGCAAAGTAGCTGGGCACTGGTAAAAGAGGAAGCTCTGGGGATGAAAGCCAGTACCCTCTGCCCTTATGTGAATATAATATAATATAAATGCAGCACATGAATTTTTTTTTTTTTTTTGTCTTTTTGAGACAGGGTCTTGCTGTGCAGTTCAGGCTGGCCTTCAACTCGCTTTGCAATCGAGGCTGGCTTTGAACTCATGGTGATCCTCTACCCTCAGCCTTCTGAGTGCTGGGATTATAGATAGGCATGTGCCACCACACCCAGCTACAAAGTTAATCCTTCCACGATTCTGGTCACAAATTGAACTGGACAATAACTGAATCAAATTTCCCCATAAGGGCAACATTGAACCTAACCACTGAACTGCCTGCTTTGGAGAGTTTAGTTTGAAAAAACCTTTCATGCTTAGATTCAGAGAGAGGTAGTGAGGACCAGGGGTAGAGAGATTTTAGTATGAAGTTTTGGAATCTGAGAGTGGTTGTCAGTTTCCTCCCCTTCCATACACCACCTGTCTTCTAAGCCTTTTATCTAACTGCTTAGATGTGCATGAAAGTCTCCAGCACCCGGTGCTGGCTGGTGGAGGGCCCATGTTGAGAGACAATGGCCATGGAAACTTCACGGAGAGTGACACCAGGCTGCTCGCAGACTGGAGAAGGAGACTCTGGAGCCAGCAAGGGGAGGCCTGCCAAACTGCAAAGACGAGTGGCAGTGAACAGATTCTACCCTGAAGCACAGCAGTCACAGTGGCTGGTGTGCAGGGAAACCATACCAGTGTCTGACAGGGATGTGACCTGGGTGCTATGACATAGGTGCCAGCAGCAACCATGAGACTCTGCGGGAAGGAACTCAGTGATATGTGTCAGCAACAGAGGCAGGCATGAGTGAGGGTGTGAACAGTGCCACAGCTGGCCCCCTTATTTCCTTAGGTTCTGGTAATGTGGGCAAGATGACGCTAATTCCCCACAGGCCAGGCCTTGCCAAGGACCCAGTAATAAAGGACATAATCCTGGCTTACTTCTTGCAGTGTGTACTGAGGTCATGCTGGATAGCCAGCCACTGGTGTCTCTTTTGGGTGTGTCCTTACCTAGCAGCCAACATCCAAACTCTCTGGCACAGTGTTGCAAGGTCCTTCTCTGGCTGGCCCCAAAGCATGCTTCCTGACTCAATTCCTACCCTCCTTCAAGCAGCCTATGCTTTAGCATTCGATTTGCCAATGTTCTTTGAATGTATCACACTCCTTAGCATCTTTGTGCCTTTGCACGAGTCATGCCCCTTGTGTGAAATGTTTCCCTTTCCACCACCCACTGAAGTCCTACTGAAACTTCAAAACCTGGCACAAATGTCACCTCCCTTGTAAAAATGGGCATGAGAACTTCTGCTCATTCATTTCTGAAGTGCTCAGTGGTGTGAGAAACTGTCTACGCATGACTGCACGTGTTTTCAAAGTAATCCTGTGAGGCTGATCTTCATAAATCTACCTAAAGTTACTGAGCTAGTAAGTGGCAAAGCTAGGATTCAATTACTTAATCAATCAATCAATCCATTGGGCAACCAGCCTTAGGGGCTGGGGATATAGCTCAGTGGAATAAGCGCTTGCCTAGCAAGCGCAGGGTCCTGAGTTCGATCCCCAGTACCGCAAAAAAAAAAAAAAAAACCAGCCTACAACTATAGTCCATAATCCTACTCTGCATCAGGCCACCAGGTTATAGTTGAGGATAAAAGATGGAATTCCTGTTCTCATGTAGCTCATGGTCTTAATAGAGAATAGACAATGTCCAAGTACCTATGTGTATTGTCAGCAAGGAAGTCCAGTGGCTATGGGTAAGGCATTGTCCACCCCTCTCTGCTAACTATGGGCAGATATTTTCACTGACTCCCCCCCACCCCGGCCTCTACTAGGGCCTCCGCACTTGCTACCTCTGAGGGTGGACTCTCAGGGACGGGGCGGGTGTCTTCTCTGTCTTTATGCCCTTGGTGTTCATCACAGGCCCTGCACAGTGGGTACCCTTTAAAGGCATGTGCAGTGCAAAGATAAAAGGCCAGCAGACTGGGTGGCAGATGAGAGGATGAGTGCATAGATGCACGGCTCTAGCAGACAAAGTCTTCTCACCTGAGAAATATCCATGACAGAATCACAGCTGAGGGGCCGGGCTGATGTGAGATCATTCGAGCCCAGCAAGGTAGAGATGATCCCGTTCTGATCAATGCGTCTGATCATGGTGCCATCCACGAAGTAAATCAGCCCGAACTTGTCCACTGTAATGCCTGGGATGTAGAAGCCAACACAGGAATGCGGCATTAGATATGACAAGGACCCATAAGACCTGGAGCCCTGTGCCCTGACAAAGGCCACCTCCAGTATGATCTATCAGATCCTTCCACAACCCCCCCCCCCCCCCCCCCCCCC